>JANTPZ010135918.1:0-13426 GCA_025593235.1 Vachellia pachyceras
GTTAATTTGTTACTGCTAAAAAAAGAATATTAAGTTTTTTTAGTTACAAAAGAATATTTAGCTAGTCGATAAAATATAATCTCTCTGATATTTAACATAAAATATAATTTAATAAGAAATTAAATTATAAAGTTAATATTATATTAAGAGCATGAGGGAGTGGTTGATAAGGTGAACTAGGCTGGGCTTGGAATTTGGTCTGGTTAATTAGGGGGTCTAGTGGGATTTGACCCTGTGCGGTATCTCAAAGATTCGTTTTATCATAAGTCGCGACCTGAAACACTTCAAATCGTGATATAGATATATTAAGTTGCGACTTAGGATATATGGGCTTGGAATTTGGTCTGGTTAATTAGGGCCAGGTAGCTGGGGTCTAGTGGGATTTGACCCTGTGGGTATCTCAAAGAGTGGGCCTGGCCTGGTCTTCCACAATCTCTTGTCCACTAGACCTCAAACTTGAGAGGCATTTTAATTTTCTTTAAAGATATACGTGGTGTTTGGGAGCAAAATGAATGAATTATGAGGAGAAGGAAAAAATAAACTCCTTCTACCCAGAATGCATTTCAAGTCATGATATTAATATTACAAGTCGCAACATGAACATCTCAAAGTCGCAACCTGAAACACTTCAAATCGCGATGTAGATATATTAAGTCGTGACTTAGAATATTCAAACTATTTTTTATCATTTTATTTTTTCCTAATTTTATTATAATATAAAATAAAAATATATATGTATTATTTAATAAGATTCATTTTCTTTTAAGTTAATTTCCAATAAAAGTCACTTTTCAATGTTTATCCAAATAAAATTTCATTTTCTAAAATACAATTTGGATAAAAGTCATTTTTCAAAATGCATTCTGACCAAAAGTCATTTTACCAACTACTATCCAAACAGGCTCATAATTGTTGACAGAGCACAATTACATGCTATGGGCTCGTTTGGCAATCAGGTTTGAAACCTATGTTTTAAGATTCTGAAGTAAAAACTAGGTTTTGAAAATTGATTTATATTTGGGAAGTTATAGCTTTTACGGATTCCGAGGTAAAAAAGTGGGTAGGAAAGAGGAAAATAAGAAAGAGAAAGAAAGAAAAAGTAGGAAAGAGAAAAGAAGAAAAAGTAGGAAAGAGAAAATCTAAGTTTCAAACTGAGGTTTTATAATCTAGGTTTCGAAACCTAAATGTCAAACAAGCCCATAATCCATGTAGTCAACGAACCCAGTGACATAAAACTTGTGATTGGGAGTGGTAGTTAGAAAAATATCAACAACAAAAAAGAAACTAGGTATTTGCTTCGGTTTTATATTTTGTACAAAGAGCACAAAGCCTTGAAAGAGGCACATGAATATTCAACCTGTGACTGACACCACTACTCAATCTTTAGATACAAGATTGAATTGTAAAGTTATATATGTGCACATGAACGAACCTTTTCACAAACAAACCGCTTTTGATTTCATCCCATAATTCTTCACGTAAAGCACATGATAATTCGTTTTAAGCCATCATAAATAAAAGACGTATGAATGTGCATATAATTAAAAGTATTGTAATTTATAATAACGAGTTATTACTAGTAACTCCCAGTGGAATCAAAATTACAAGGAAGTGCGCGTTGGGAAAAAGAAAATTACAAGGAAGTACCATATTGAATATTATGGTATCCAAGGTTAACCTAACGATCTTGCTTGACAATTTCGTACTCACTCTCATGATAGCACTCGCCATCAAGTGAAACAACAGAGAACTAGCTCTAGAAGAGGAATCCAATAATACTACTATAAAGCAGAACAACGATCCTGAGATATTTTCAGTCTTTCTCATCACATCCCCATGGATGCCGTCGTCATTGTCAAGTGAAGTAGTAGGGAACTCGAAGAGGTTGCTCCTGGGCGTTTGAAATGCTTTATTCTTACTACCATTATCACCATCATCTTCTTCTTCTTCTTCTTCTTCTTCATCTACGGCAACTGATGGCGATGGAGACAAGAAGTCCAAGCACATTCCCTGGATGACCTCCTCGTATGATTCGGAGAGGTCTTGAGAGGTATGTTGATGATACTCCACTAGCTGCTGCAGGCACTGGTTTTCTCTTATCAGATTCGCGTTCTCATTGGCCAATCTGGATTTTTCTGCAAGTAAAGCTTCAAGCTGAAGCCGCACCAGATCATCATCTTCCTCTGGCCTTATTCCTTTAGCAAATCCATCTCGCAGCCTGCTATTCTCCTCTACAAGCAGAGTACATCTCTCTTGCAAGAAGCTCAAATCTGACTTTATAGACTTCATTTCTCTTGAAAGATAGGCTGCTTTGCTCGCCATTAAAACTGCAAGCTGATACACATCAACAGACACGTACCTTTTAGCTGGATAAATAGTGCTTTTAGACATGGAACACCAATGGCTGTTACAAGATGAATTATAATTTATTTGTACCAACATTTTTGGCTTTCTTTAGGTTTTTGTTTCTGTCTCTCGCTTCATTTGCCTTCTGAGAATCATCGGCAGTATCTTCTGACAACTCACTCGGATCATACTTCCTTTTTGTTCCTTTTTTTGACTCTTATTCTTTCTCTTTCTCTTCTGATTCGGCTTCTTTACTCCCAGCCTGGTTCTGTTGGCTCTGGTATATGTCGGTCAATGTGGGTGATTGACCCAATTCTCTAGCTCCCTTTTGCCCCAAAAAAAAAACACACTAGAAATTTCATTTTCATTGTAAATTAAAAAGCTAATAGAGTAAGAAATTAACAGGGATCTGCAAAAACAGGTCAGAATTCAGAGTGATACCTGCAAGACATTGTCCAGATCATTAGAAAGCAGAGAGAGCGTGTTGGCGACGGAGTCAAACCCTCTGATAAGCAGCAACGAACTTTCCTTCAATCGCTTAGATTTTTCACTCTGCAAAACCAAGGAAGCTCAAGAAGCCATTATTTGGTTTTCCCAGTGAGCAAGAGAATCCATGTAATTTTTTGAAAAATTTAATGTGTGATCCTAGATAAGAGAAATATTTATGGAAAGATCTCAAAGTTCAGAATATTTATCCACAGGTCCTAAGGTATCACGGGAGAATTAATTTTTGAAGAAAAAAGACTATTATGCCCTCCCTTGTTCTTATTTCGTCATCTCATAAGTGTGCAAGCTACTGGGCGGTCATTTTCTCGCGTTTTGAAGTGTCCCTGTCTCCAGCGTATCTCCGCCGGGAAAAATTGCCGACGACTGCTCCGGCCACTCGCTATTCTGAACCTCCATAGTTCGACGCATTAGGGTTTACTCTCATCTGCTGAATCGCATGACTCATGCGGGCATTCTTGTATAAGGTTTGGATTGGATTTTATACTCTCTGTATGCGTCTATGCTTTTCTTTCTCGAAGAGGGTCTTGTTATTTCTATCTGAAGTTTTGAAGAGGGTCTTGTTATACTCTCCGTCTATATCTTGCTATGTTTATGATATTACTTATATTATTAATGAAGTTTTGAACCACTTGAGCTGCTGTCTAGGGGTGACTTTGTGCGATGAAAATGGACATATTTCCTCTTTCTGTAACTGGTAATGCTTAAATGAGTGGCAATGCTTCTTTCAATTTCTGAAAAGCTCACGTGGTCTGCCCATCGAAAGACATTCGTTTTGAGCAGCTCCATTCTTCCATAGCCATGAATAAATCCTCTATCTACCTGGTACAAAGAAAGGATCTGAGCCGTGAGTTTTGCTGGTACTCTCCATTCTGTATTGCCTGTTTCTACCTATTAAAAACTCACAAGATGACTCTAATTCCCTGCTTTGATTGCTGCAAAAGAACATTTCAGGCCTTCACGAAATACTGCTGGTCTATTCCCTATCAAGTCCCTTTCTTAAATGATTTACATGGCCTTTTCACCAATGGATATATGCTAGGATGTCATCAAAAAATAAAAGTGTCAACTTCCTTAAATTTTCTTTTAAAGTGTTATTAATTTATTCTTAGAAGATAGTTGTTTCATTGGGGTAAAGGTGATGTTTCTTGTATCATGCTTTTGGATGACATTTAATTAGGGAGTATTTCTTTTCTAGAAGTGTTTGCTTCTCTCTATCGTCTCTTCTATTTATATCATTAATCATATTAGTAATTTATGAATTAATGCCTTGATCCTCTTATTAGCCATGTCTGAACAGATTCACAAAATGTAGAGAAGGCCAAATGCATTTGCACGCATCAAGGTGCTTATCTTCTTATCTTTAAATATTTGATATTTAATGTACGGTATTAATAAGGGTCTCTAATTTGGGAATAGGGGTTTTTTTTATCACTTGTATTTAGGCATTGGGACATAAGTTGATCTATATCCTTGTTAGGCATGTGCTTTTTTGTTTGAATGTTTAGTCGTGCTGAACTTCTACATTCTATATGTTTGCAGATGAGGTGAAAATGGAGGTGTGCGAAGAGTTGGGACGGAATGGTAAAATGTAGCAGATGAGGTTGTCAATAGAGGCCGTGACAGTTGTCAATATGGCTGTCAAGGTTGTCAATAACAACTATATGACTACTGGGTTGATTTTATTGTAGATTGATAGTTGGTCAGTTTTAGTAGATGTTGGGGCTGAGTGTGTGAGTATTAATGTGATTACCTCTTGTATTTCTTTATAGTTGGATACGTTGATACTCATATGGTCTCATATCCAACCATCATTTATCCAGGTTACAATCTCTATGTAAATTATGTTTTTACTTGTATACAGAAACCTATGTAAAAATTGTATATGAAGTTATCATATTATGCTTGGGTCATTATCATTATTTTCACTCGTATGCACATGGTGTTGTCATTAGCAGCGCATGGTGTTGTCATTAGCAGCACATGGTGTTGTCATTAGCTGCACATGGTGTTGTCAATATAAGGACTTTATATTGTCAACACCAGCGCATGCTGTTGTCAACACCAGGACCAGCACATGGTGTTGTCAACAGCAGCGCATGGTGATCATTAGCAGCACATGGTGTTGTCATTATCTACACATGGTGTTGTCATTAGCAGCACATGGTGCTGTTACCATCGCATGCTGTTGTCATGACCAGTGCATGGTGTTGTCAATATAAGGACATCATGTTGTCAACATCAACGCATGATGTTATTATTATCAGCGCATGCAACTCATCACGACCAGTGCATGGTGTTGTCGATATAAGGACCTCATGTTGTTAACACCAGTGCATGGTGTTGTCTATAACAAGACCTCATGTTGTCAACACCAGACTGTTGTCATTATCAAAAACTACTCATAACCTGGACATTATACACTAATCATCACAACTCAATAAACACAGCAGAATTGCACGTAATAACCATTACTTAAATATGGAATTACATAATGTTTTGTATAAAAAAACCTAAACAAGGAATTGTCAATGAAGCTCCTTGTCTAGTACAATAAATCTAAGATGCATTCAATTATGTTTTGCATTCTTCTGGTACCCCTCCAGTATAGACATGACCTTTTGCCTATGTATGTTCTTTGGATTAGTGACTAGCCACCATAAAACGCCAATCTTCAATTGGTGAAGCTCGTCGTTCGAATAATATGGCATTGTGTAGATGTCATTTCCTTCAGTATCGTCCCGCATTTGTAGCTATGATAGCACATGCACACCACAAGAATCGCTGCAATTGATAATCATACTCAAGAATCAGCACAAATGGATCTAGATGCATTCATTTCACTGGAAATCACTTTTTCTTATTATAGATTTTTGTAACCAGTCAAAAGGTCTGCAGTTTGAACTTTTAATTAACAAATTTTATCCTAAAATTTAAGAATGCAGATGTAGTGCTAAACAATATGCACAAGTTTAATGAACCTTTTTGGCAATTTAATGGTTCATTATGGAAATTCAGTAGGTGATGCTATTGATAACTTTATGCATCAACTCAGCCGAAGAAAAGTTTTATGAATTACTTCTAAAAACAAACTCATACTAGTCTAAATTTAATGCGTTCACGGGGGACAGACCTTACAACAGTTTTCATATCATCATCATTGCGCCCATTTTATACTTTGTTTATTTGTCAAATGGATGATAAAAAGGGAGCAACCAACGGGTTCATTGTTAGGAGAAATGGGGCAAAAAGAACAAATTAAGCTGAGAGGAAGGTCCTAATTACTGAATTGCAGGCCTTGATGTAGTGCTACAAGAAAAGACTACGAATTGCATACCTAAAAATCAACAAATGCAACTGGAGATCCATATGTGCTCTGCATCTTCAGTTTCAAAAATCCAGGACATCTGACAAATAAACGAAGTAATCAAACTCAAATTCAGCTGACTTTTCAAATATAATGACTAATGCTACTAGAGATGGATACTGACCTAGAAAATACTTGCATTAGCTCTTGTTCGGTACAAGATGGCCCCAGGTTAGCCACAAATAAAGTTGGACAAAGGGTCACATTTTGTGGAATGCGCGAGGAGTTACTCTGTCAGATAAAAGACCAATATCACATGAAGTAAGATGCAACAGTTGCATATTAAATAGAGTTCAAATTTCATGGGATGCAAACAAGAAACAATAAAATGATAACACAATAATTTGAAGATGAGAAACCTATTGAATCAAAACAGATATTGTGTACCTACACCATTAATGGGAATCATTAGGAGCGTCTACATATAGCTTGATGGATATAACCCATCTTAAGAGGCCCAATATATGATGTAAAGCAATGTACTCCATCACAGCAAATATTTGATTACGAGTCATATTGACATTGAAGTAAATCTATAGCAGAGCCTTCACCAAAAAAAAAAATCTATAGCAGAGCCAACAACTACCCCTGACTGGAAAGTGGAAACTACAATACAGAGGCACATCTCACCTCCAATGAAAATCCTAGTGCTAAGCAATCAACAGAAGGTGTGGACAAGCGCAATAATTTTCAAGAACTCCAGAAGAAGTATAAATTCTAATACCTCTAAGACTAGGAAGCTAACTTTTGTTAAGAAGAAGAAATGACTGCAGCACAACAAAACCGGAGAAATAGTTATTTACCTAAAACATGGTCACAGATAACCAAAGAAAGACCAAAAAAGGAGGCATTCCTTTACAAAACAAATAAATGCAATCTCACTTTAAATAAGTTTTCTCCAACAGCAACAACACACACGCACAGAGATTCTATCGCTTATTGATAACCATATGTAATTGAGGCATACTACAGTCAAAAGCACAATGTGCTGGTTCTGTAATTCTATAATGAACACTAAATGTGCTTGAAAAAATTATGACAAGGTAGGTAAAAAGACATAATCAAATACAAACTTGACATTACAGCTCTAACAAATTACAAATTGAGAGGGAAAAAAAAGAAAGAAGAAAATTTTGAAGATAACTCACCAAATTTGCTGCTGCACTGTCATTAAAATCTTTACCATCAACAAACCATTGGAGAATTTCATATCACCACACACGAACTAAAATCCTGGTGATGCAAAATGCAGGCACATCTGACAAGAGTTGTAACTCAGGGATCAAGATTTGCCATTTGAGATATAAAATTGATTTGGTACTTTTGAACTTAACTATTCCAGTTTGGAATCCTTTGTAGAATTTAATTATTAGCAGCATTTTAGTTACTTTTTACTTGGTTTTCCAGCCTATGAAAAAGCTACTTGCTATGTTACATCGACATATTTAATTTCTAATCATAAATTATATTGAAGTTATTGAGCTACCGGAGTTCTTGTTCTGGTCCTACGTCAGAAAGACATAACTAAGCTTGCATAAATATTCGAGGCCAAAAAATATACACAATACCTGCGATGAGTCAGTTGGTCTCCAAAGATGTGATGACTCGTAACCTGGAAACTCTCGAAACAAATTGTATATTTCGTGAGGCTTCACATCCTCGGGAAGGACGGCAATGAAGAGTGTCCAAACCTCATCGGCGGAATACTAAAGATGATTAGGAGGGTCGTAAGAAGCAAACATGGGTTACTGGTAGGACCCATATTCCGAAGGAAGATGGTGGGAGGCGGAAGGAACCGCATCAGGTTCAGAACAGCGAGTAGCCGGAGCGATCGTCGGCAATTTTTCCCAGCGGAGATACGCTGGAGACAGGGACACTTCAAAACGCGAGAAAATGACTGACCAGTAGATTACACGCTTATGCCTGGTACACTGGAATTGATTTTGATGAAAATTGATATAGAAATAGAGATGGATATGGAGTTTAAAAGTGTGTTTGGTATGTTATGGAAGGAATCTAATTTTTATACAAAAAGACTGAAATGCCCTTTTACATATAAAAATAAAAATAAATTTTAAAAAAATAAAAATAAAATGAAGGATTCATGCTTGCTTCCAGTGCGTCGAAAAATTGCAGTTGCTACAGTGTCGTCGTCTTCAACGTTGAGGTGCCGGCGAGTTCTTGACTTCAACGTCGAGCAAGAGCATCTCTTCGGCGATGACGAGTTCCTCAGACTTGAGTGGCGATGACGAGTTTCTCATACACGAGTGGCAACGATGTTCGATTTACAGTGTTCCTGTTTCAGACGTGAGTGGTGACGGTGAGTTCCTTAGTCTCCGGCACGACGAGCGAAATGGACGGAGACGGCGATGATGTTTGCTGCGGATACAATGGAGTTGAGGCATTGTCGACAGTGGGTTCTGGTTTGGACGAAGACAAAGACGAAGAGGATTGTTGTTGTCACCGGTGGCTGTGCTGTGCTCATCGACGGTGGGTTATGTCGCCGGTGGAATGTTGTTGACGAAGAAGGGTCTGGATGACGACGAAGAAAGGGATTGTTGTTGACGGCAGTGCTGTGCTCACAGGTCTGGATGAAGATGAAGCAGGGGTAATAGATTTCCACAATTCCATAGGTAATATGGAAATGATTTCCACCCTTTTTTATGGAAATGAATTCCATCAGGAGCCCAATTCCAGTGTACCAAACAAGCATATGTCATGGAAATGAATTCCAATTCCACCAGGAGCCCAATTCCAGTGTACCAAACAAGCATATGTCATGGAAATGAATTCCATTTCCAAATCCATCTGCCCAATTCCAGCGTATCAAACGGACCCTTAGGAGATGACGAAATAAGAATAAGGGAGGGCATAATGGTCTTTTCTCTTTAAAAATTAATTCCCCAATAATGTCTTGGGACCTGTGAATAAATATTCTAAACTTTAGGACCTTTCAATAAATATTTTTTTTATTTGGAATTAAATTTCCCTAATTTTTTTCCAGAGGTGGAGACTAACCTCATGGTCAAGGGTGTGAGTAGAAGAACCGTCGTCGGTGGAGGTTTTGGGAGGACGATCATCAAGAATGGTATCGATCCTGTTGCGGAGATTGCTCCAGAAACGGTTATCGGAGAAGGGCAAAACAGAGGAGGAGGAGGAGGAGGAGGAGGAGGAGGAGGAGGTGGATAAGGAGAGAAGCCATAGGTACAGTAGCGTCGTCCTATCATAATTAACACTAATTAAAACCCAAAAAGCTCAAGGGAAAATTTTTTGGAAAAAAAAGTGAGAGAATGAAGAAGAATAAGAAACCTAGTTTAGTTGGACAGGAGAGGAGTGGAGAGAGGTCGCCATTGCAGAGAGGAAGAGAGAAGGAGGTTGAGGCTCTCAAACGAATAGTTTTCAGAAGTGAGAATGGGAGGGGGAAGGATTTTATGAGTTCAAGTACGAATGGGGCCCACTCCAGTTATATGTGTGTGACGTTCGGAAATCTGAAGCTCCCTTGATTACTATTTATGGTTGTTGTCCTATCCCCACTCTTTTTTTATTGGTCAACACTTATTTTCACCGCTCCTACGGTCGTCGTCTTCCTCCTCTTCTTCTATTTTTGGGTAAAATGAAAAATCCGGAGGTCATGTACTCAGGAAGAATCCTAGAAACTTGATTTTTAAAAGTGTAAAATGATAAATTAAAATTTTAAATTTTTATAATCACTAATCATGACGCTGAATTAAATAAGTATTTTAATATATTAATGAAAAGATGATATTACCCTTAAATTATTTTATTAAAAAATGAGGAAAAAGGCTTTTAAAGAAGACACAAGAAGGTTGTCATTTCGAATCTTCCCCGATCAGTCTCACTCGCTCCCCACTACTTCCGTTGACAATCAATCATGTGGTATGCCCTAACTTTGAATCTTAAAATGCCCCTTATTCTCTTATATTCAAAATTTTATGTCGGTCTTCACTCCGGATTCCGTAAAGGGACAATGAGATGAGGAGGTGGTAAACCATGGATATTGGAACAACAATGAGAGTGAGAGGAAGAGTGAGAGTGAGAGTGAGAGGAAGACAGAAAAAGCAAATAATGATGGAAAAGGAGAGTAAAAAATTTCCCATATACAGAAAGTCGAGGAGGAGGATGGAACATACTAGTTTTTTTTGTTGAAGATGAACTTTCATTCGAATGAAAAAATAATTCATTAGGATGAATGGTACAAAATACAATGTGACACTGTCCGGTGAATTTTTCATTTTTCATTTGAATGAATAGTGAAAAAATACAACATGATATCTTTTGACTTCATTTGAATGTGTTGAAAATGAATTTCATTTGAATGAATAGTCAAAAACATGATATCCTCTAGTTTAATTCGAATGTGCTGAAGATGAATTTTCATTCAAATAAAAAATGGTTCATTCAAATGAATAGTGAAAAAAATGTGATATCCTCTAATCTCATACAAATATGTTGAAGATGAATTTTTCATTCGAATGAAAAAAATAGTTCATCTAAATGAATAGTAAAAAATACAACATATCATCTGACCTCATTCGAATGCGTTGAAGATGAATTTTTCATTCGAATGAATAGTGGAAAAAATCCTCTAATGTGTTGAAGATGATTTTTCATTCACATGAAAAATGGTTCATTCGAATTAATAGTGAAAAAACCATGATATCCTCTAACCTCATTCGAATGTGTTAAAGATGAATTTTTCATTTGAATTAAAAAAATGGTTTATTCAAATGAATAATTGAAATTTTAATCGTTATTTCGAAAGATTATTCAAATGAATTGAAACTGAGTTTTTTATTCAAGTGAGAAAAGTGATTCATTTGAATGAATAGTTTTAGTTAATTTGTTTGGTTGTTTTCATTCCTTATAACAAATTTGTTAATACTTGATCCATAGTTGTTAACGTTGATTGTTATATTGAGAGATTATTTGAATAGGTTGAAGATAAGTTTTTCATTGAAATGAGAAAAGTAATTCATTTGAATGAATAGTTTTGGTTAATTTGTCTGATTTGTTGTCATTCCTTATATTGAATTTGTCAATACCTAATCCATAGTTGTTAACTTTCATTGTTATCTTTAGAGATTATTCAAATGAGTTAAAGATAAAATTTCCATTCAAATTTAAAAAATGATTCATTTGAATGAATAGTTCGGTTAATTTGTCTGATTTGTTGTCATTCCCTATAGTGAATTTATCAATACCTAATACATAATTGTCAACGTGGATATATAAGAGTTTGATTTATTATACTGATGGCCACGCTGGTAAGGTGGAGAGAGTTTGAAGCATGTCTACATGATTGGGGGAGCAAACGAGAGTTAGAGGTGCAAGCTGATAACTCCTCATTTTTAATAGAATTTAATATATAATTCGATATATTTATGGAGTTATTAATGTAAAACAAAAAGATTTATGAGTGCTTTCGATAAAATATTGATTGATCACATGATTTGAGGATTTTATTGCAAATATAATAATTTTAGAAATATTTAGGATTAAAGGCAAAAACAAAATAAATATGTTTTTTTTATTGGTTTGTTATTTATTATTATTAGTATTATTATTAGATGATTCAGCCCAGGGAAGGAAAGCACGAAGATCACGCCACTAGGAGACAAAAAGAGAAGCCAAGCACATACGCCAAAACAAGCACAGCACCAATACTCCTTATTAACTGGAGAATTCCCCTCAGCTGAATATATGCCACAGATGCGACAGTTTCGGACGGGAGAGCACGAGAACGAAGGGCAGCTGAGATCCAACAGAATGCACGAGATAAGGGGAGCAACAGTTTCGGCACTAGAGCTGGAACAGAAAGCACGCGGATCACGCCTACGCACTCCTCCATCTTCCATTATTTATTTTCCTCTCCAGCCACACAGCAGAGGAGGGAGCAGAACGCACGAGAGGGAGAGCATCGTTGGTTCTGTTTTGTTGGCGAAGCTGGAACAGTTTCGGCGGAGAGTTTCAGGTGACAGCAGCAACAGTTTCTGAAGGCGTGAGAGCGTTGCTGTGAGGAGTTGAAATCACAAAGTTGTGCGTCGGCCGTTTTCTGCAACGAACCAGCGAGAAAGCTGAAACTTTTCGACGGCGTGGGTGTCTTGGCTCGAGAGAGAAAAGCATCAGTCGAGGGAAAGCTTGAACTGCTGAGTCGTGAACTGAGAGCGACGCCGAGAGGAAGCTGAACGTGTGTGCGTGTGCGTGAGGCCGTGAGATCAAGTGAAGGCAGCGTTTGGCACTGTTCTAATTCCTTCATCCTCTCAGTGAATTGAATTCCTCAATGTTTTGCTCCTGTGCTAAAATGTTTAGTGGCTAAATCATTTGCTCTAGGATTATTTTGAACCGTTGCATGGATTGAGATTGGATAATACACTCTTTGGTGATTAGTGACAATTATATGTTAATTTTATCTTGTGTTTAATGCTTCTAATTGATTGGCCATCACTTAGATTGATTTGTTCAATTGAATTAAGCTTGAGAGAGTTAATTTAATTGTAGGACTTAGATAAAATTATGCTAGACTTGAAGTTTAAATAATCAAATGGATGGTTTGTTAGTAACATAGAGATATAGTTATTAACCTAGCATTGTCATATTAAGGTTGTTGCTTAATGAGTATTTTCTTTTAACTGTAGCAAGAGGTTGTGCATGTGAAAGGGGGATATTAATTTGGTTATGACTTGAGAGAGCTTAATCAATTGCTTTTTGAACCTTAGACAAACATATTATGTCATTTAATCACTAATAGAGTTGTATGCATTTAAATCTCATGAATTGCATTGGTGAAAAATAATCCTAGGCATCTCTCATCGTTGAATTAAAATTATTATTTCTTTTATTGAATCTGATAAATCTCGATTGATTCACTCAACCTAATTAATCACATAATTGCATTGATTATCTCGTTTATGCATTAGTCCTCGTGCAAACGATATTTTTATATTACTTGCGATCCGTACGCTTGCGGTAAGCTACAAGGCGAACAGTTGCTTCGCCCTGTACGCTTGAAAATAGTTAAGGCGTACACCATATTCTCTATACATGTCTCTAATAATGTCATTTGAGCTCTTATCAATGTTGTTCCTCAAATTGTCAACCACGATTGACGATGTCAAACTTGATAATTTCGCATGTGGAACAACGAGGTTATCCTGAGCATCATGATGGTGCTCACTTGTCATTTTTCGT
>JANTPZ010135934.1:0-12159 GCA_025593235.1 Vachellia pachyceras
ATGAAATAACAAACTTTGGCAGTATCACTTGCTCATGAAGGAATTAGGCACAAATATATCATTATTCATGGCATATGACACCAAAATTACATTAATTCAATTCAACAACTCCTAATCACAATTTAAGCACAAAAAGGTCATGAATGGGCCAAAATTGACTCTATGACTCTGGAAATTCAAGAGGAAAACTAACATAAATAAAGCTCAATCAGTTAAGGTCCAGAGATATGTAGTATAGAAAAAGAGGAAAGTAATGGATCAGAAAGATTACGGTCAACCTAGTCCTGATGGATTAAATTCCATTAGATCTTTGCAATTAAGTGTGCTGGCCCTGGAGAAATGGAAGGATGGGTGACCTTTTGTGAAAGACACAAATGTCATTAAAGGAAAAGGAAAAAATGAAAGTTTAAAAGGAAAAGGGCATTTTGGTTATTTGATCAAAGTCAAAAGTCAACATGTCAAAATTGACCAAAATATCAAAAAAATTTATAGAAGCCCAAAAGGTAGAGAAAAATTCATTGATCAAAATGAGAGGCGTTAGTTTTTTTGCTAAATCAACCTAGATTGACGCCTATAGAATTTTAAAGAGCATCTAATTTTTGGAATTTTATAATTAGCCAAAAATAATTATTTGAAATACCAGGAAGCCTCAAACATCTAATTTCAAGCTAAGGAAAAATAGCTTAAAATTTCTAGTATTTTATAAAACTATTACTTAGAATACGAGAAAGGTGATTTCTCAGATCGGAAGAAAAAGACAAAAAAAACCCTGGAAATTGGGTTTTCTTTAATAATTAATTAAAGGCATTCCGAGAAGCGAGTTGAAGAAAGAAACAGGGTGAGAGTATAAGGGAAAATTTTAGAAACTATTGGTGTTTTAAAATCCATTTGCTTAACAGTAAGCAGTTTATTAGTATTTTGATAGCATAAAGTAACTTTGTGAAAAATTAAAGTTTCCAAAGGTATTATTGTGATCATCATCTTGCCACTTGTTTTAAGTATATTTGAAGATCAAAAGAGAGAAATAAATATCCCCAAACAGATGGTAAAAATTTATCAGAACAATGTTACTTTATCTGTATAAGTTATACTGGATCACGGAAACTGGTTACCAATCTAGTTTGATTTGTGTAACCAGATTTTTAGCCAAATTCCAACACAAAAGTGGCAGCCAAAAAGTGCTAGTTGTGGTGGTTAAATACAAGCCATTAGATCACATCATTTATACAACAAAAGATCTCAACTGTTGATATAAATTCCAAGTGTTTTAAGTGAATTTTCTTCCTCATTTTCTCTCATTCTTCACGCCATCTTCAGCTGAGAAAAGAGAGCTTTCGGTGTCCTCCATAGCCAAGAAGAAGAAGAAGAAAAGTCTGACAAAACTCCAAGGTAAGTGTTTTCACCAAACAAATCTATGCATATTCTTGATCCTTGGAGCTTCCTCTACACTTCTAATGATTTAGATTTTTGGTTTATGCTTTCTTTTGGTGGCTGAAAAGTTAGGGTTCTTGAGAGTGAAAATGAGAGAGAGGGATTCAAAGAAAAAGATTGGTTGCAAATTACTCCTTTCATGATAAGGAGTTAATTGATGTAAATATTGAGTTTTTTTATGGTTGTATGAAATTTTGAAAACTCAAACCCTAGGGGAGGTGCTGTCCAATTTTTCATTTGACAAGGAAGATGTGTTACGTTCTTGGATTAAATAATGCATAAACAATGCATTAGGAGTATGTTTATGCAAGTGGATGAAGTTGATAGTTGAAAATCACCTAGTTCCCTATTGTTATGTTTTTTGGTCAGTTTTGTTCGTGGGGAAGGAGTTGGATTTTGATGATTTTGGTGCTTCCATTGAGTTTAAAATGAAAAATTGTGTTGGGTACAAGTGGAAGTTCGATTTTGGAAGCATTAGAAACAATTTTTATAAAGTTAAGGATTTAAGGACTCTTAAAGTTCAAGAGAGGTTTTCCTCTCGGTGTGTAGATAAAAAGTTATACGAAATTTAAGGACTCTTAAAGATTTACAAAATTTTCCATTTAAATATTACACATCCCAAGCTTTAAAATGAGCCAAAGTTAACTGAATTTAGGGAAGCATTAGAAAGTGTTAGAACAAGTTTAGGGTTTTAAGACTTATTAAGATTAAGGGGATGCTTAAGGGAAATTTACATTGCTATTTGCCTTGGAAATGGCTTGTGTTTAATGGCCATTATGTTGTCAATTGTGTAGGTAAAAGTTTGGTAAAAGAAAGTGAGTTTCCAAGTGAGCAAGAGAGCATTCAAGTCAGCACTACTACAAATGGTACTTTTTACGCCCTATTTTTAACCCAATAGATGCCCTTTCTCGGGGGATGAAAATGTGAGACGGCGCCCTATTTCAGGAGAAGCGCCGTAGGTCAGCCCTACGGTGCCCTTTTCACCAATATAGGGCGCTGTATCTCAGCCTTACGGCGCCCACTAACACTATATAGGGCGCCGTATGTTCTTGTTTTTTTAAAAAAATTCTATTTTATTTTATTAACCCCACCTGATTCAACATATAGTTACATTTTATACACCAGAACAATTATAGATATAATAAACACTTATACGTGTATACCTACCTAAGCCAAGTCTTTGTTGCATCGAAACACAGAAGTCATTGTCATTTACTGTGTGTGGCAGAATAACACATGTACAATTCATATATCTATTTCACCTTATATAAGTCGACATAAAGAGTTGAAACTATATATAATTCACCTTGAAGTAATAAGCATTATCTACAAATTAAGAAGGCCTTTGGCCAACAAATTTTGTATCAAATCAATGTCATCAGCCAAGTAAGCATCGTCATTATCAAAAACCTACAAATTAAAGAACAATTATTAGAACAATGTTAATTCATCAAACTAAACAATTAACTCATCAATATTTGATAGATTACATATTACCTCTTCCAAATCTCTAGTCAATCCGCTCTGAATGATACTATACATTATGTTGTTAAGATTTATAAAGTGGCATGTAATATAACTCATGCATGTATGATGGACTCATGATAAGTAGTATATGCTTTAAGAATGCCTAATTACATAGGTTAATATGGTTAATAAAGGTTTAGAAATCAAAATGATGGTTCATGAAGTTAAGTAGGGAAGAAATTTGGCAGTGTTGAAAGTAAAGTTGGTCATTTACCCTACTTTGCCCTATCAGAAAACATAGCAAACGAACTCCAAATGAGCTGCAATTATGTTTTGAAATAGTTCACATTACAAGGTTTAAAACAAGCTAAAGATCATGGGAATTGGAATTTTTTATAGAAAGTTATGACTGTCCAAAGTTGGCAAAAAATCACAGAAAATCCTGGGAAAATGGAAAATTACCATATGAACAGTACAGATTTGCGAATTAATCTGTGCCAACCAGACAAGATTCTGTACAAATGAGTATTTTTCCCTCATAAAGGAATTTGTAAGCTTCAAATAGAAGTTGGAACCACTCAATTTTGATTTTTCTAGAATTAGTTATGAATTTTCAAAGTTGGCCCGAAAAACTGTGAATAGTACTTTCTTAAAAATGAAAGTTTTCAATTTGGTCCCTTTTTACAATGTGAGTTGTTTAAGGCCATTAATTGGTTCCAAATCATCATAATGGAATCTAAGAGGGATGAATAAGAGGTGTTACATTGTTTTGGTATCAGAGCCAAGGTTTAGGGTTTGATTTGATCTGTTATGCAATATGTGCATTATGTTAATTGTGCTTGTTAAATGATATGTTGTGCACTAGTATTCAACATGCAATGCTTTGTTATATTAAATGTTAAGTGTTATGGTATATGATGATTGCCTCTTATGATAATATGCTAGTTAATTACGTTCCATATTCATGAGTTTATGAATTCATGTTACTAGCTAAATATGAAAAATTAAGTATATCAGTGAAATGTCTGAAAAAGAGAAGGAGCTAGCACAAGAACTATCAGAATATACATGGGACTACAGATAGGAAGGTCCAGTGTTTTGATATGATTGTTTCTCTTCAGCTCATGCTGGATGCTAACACCCGAGGACTTTAAGAGCACCACTCTACATGGATGAGGGTTTCGGTTAGCATATATCCAGATGGGCTAGAGAGGCATATAAGCTGGATCAAATCGTCCAGAACCTGTAAACCCGGTAGAGATGCCGGTACCGAAGGAAGATCTCCTACTAGAATAAGAGGATGCAGAAATGGGAGAGAACCCTGGATACACTTCATCTGGATCAGGAACTACTATGATTGTACCATCTCAAAGTTAAAACGAGATGCAAAGGCAACCAAAAGATCAAAGTTTAAACTACGAAAATTGTCCAGAGGAGGTAGTTTACGGGAAACTTAAGCACTATAAATTGATTTTACTGAACGTAATCTGGAATTGAATATCTGTGAAATTACGGAACTTTTTTCTCCTCAAAGACAAAGATTTTATTTAGCCGAATAAAAAAGGCCAGAGAGGCCTTTGAGCTTGATTAATGATTGAGCTTTAATTGTATTAGTTTTCTTCTTGAATTTCCAGAGTCTTAGAGTCCATTTTGGCCCATACATGACCTTTTTGTGCTTAAGTTGAGATTAGGAGTTGTTGATTTGGATTAATGCAATTTTGGGTTCATATGCCATGAAAGTAATGCTATTGTGCTTAAATTCCATCATGAGCAAATGATACTGCCAAAGTTTTGTTATTTCATTTCAGGAATTCCGTGCAAAAGGCAAGGGAAGCAGCTTTGGATAATTTCACCGTGGCGTAATCACAGTTCGCCGCGGCCAAAGTTCAATAAAGCAGACAAAGAACTCTCGGGAGAGGTTTGCCGCGGTGAATATCGTGAATCAGCACCAGATTTTTACTCCAGATGGAAATTTACCCGACCCAGCTTTAGAGATCTGACCCATGACAGTTTCTAATGCTAAATTAGGTCATTTTTGGAGAGAAGTGAGGAGGCTGAAGGAAGGAAGGCAGAAACACACACACTCTCATCTTTTCTCTCATCTAGACACTCTCCAAACCCTACCTTCACCCATTTCCTTCACCATCAATCATTCATCATGCTTCACTCATCCACTCAAAGCCTGTTTCTATCATCTATGAGGAGCTGAACATCTCCATCCTCTTGAAGATGGAAGGAGCCGGAGTTCAAAGTGCCGAAAGGGGAGTAATCACTTTCAATCTGTATTTACATTATAGACTACTTAGAATCCGAGTTGGACTTTGTGATTTGTATGTAAATACTTGGTCTCGGTTGAGCCAAACTTGGATTATTGTGTATTGAGTTGTTTTGTGATTGATAAAGTGAAATGGAGTTCATTTTGATTATTCAATGAAGTCTTGTTCTCTTCTATCATCCTAGTTGTGCTTGGTTTTAGAGTCAACATGCATGGAGTTGGTTTTATCACTTTGCGATTTCCATACACACACTAAGAGCGCTTCAAGGATTCATGGAATGGAGTTCATTACATGTTATTTGTGACCTAACAAGTCGTGTGGGGATTTAGAAGGAGATCATCGTATGACGCTCTGGACCCATACAAATTGTTAGGGTTTGTGATTTTGAAAACTTAGTGCGAAAGTCGATGCTCTACCTAATCTTTTACGAACTATGATGGCCCAATTCATTTTCAAGAGGAACCCACCATAACACTCCCTTTTTAATCCAAATCTACCTTACTTTTCTTTGCCGCCTGAAAATACCAAAAAAAGTTTTAAATTTTGTAGTTGCATTAGGTACATAGCTTATCTTGAATTAAGAAACCATTTGCATCTGCATCCCAAACATAATCATAAGCTAAGGACTATTGGTACGCGACTTGCTTCCGGTGAGAACGACCCTGGGGTTGTCGCTATACAATCCTTGGAAATCAAAATTAATATTCTCGATCCATTTTCAAGGCTAATCTAAGTTTACATTTTGTGGCTTAGTACGGATCAATTAGCCACCGAAAGCGCAGTATGGAATTCCTCCCTAGTTGAGGTTGAAGATAAAGAGTCCCTTAGTGATATTCCGATAGTCGGAGAGTTTTTAGAGGTATTTCCAAAAGAGATCAGCGGATTGCCTCGAAAGAGCAGATGGAGGAGCTATTAGAGAAGGGGCATCCGAGAATTTTATTAATTGTTTTGAAAGAAAAACCTTTTTACGCTAAGCTCAGTGAGTTCTAGTTATTAAAGGTGAAATTCCTAGGATAGGTGATCTCTCAAGAAGGGGTCAGAGTGGACTACGCCGAGTAAAGGCAGTACTGAGATAAGAGCTGCCTAGGACAATAATCGAAGTCAAGAGCTTTCTAGGTCTAACAAATTATTATATATGTCTAATACAAAACTTCTCTCGAATTGCCTTGCTGCCGACTAAGCTCACTAGAAAGAACCAGTCTTTTTCCGTGAAATGACAAGAATATCTATATGCATCATTTAGAGCTGGCAGCGATATTTTATGCTTTAAAGATATGGAGGCACTAGTTATGTAGAGCAATCATTAAGTTGTACTATGATCATAAGAGTCTCAATTATTTCCAAGATTAGAAAGAATTAAACTTCAGACAGTGATGGTGAATAAAATTACTCAAGGACTACGACTACTGAATAAAGTATCATCTGAGCAAAGTGAAGGTAGTTGTCGATGTTTTAAAACAGAGAGACAACGCATGTGGCTATGATGATTATGTTGAAAGAGTGAAAGTTGATAGAGAACCTTCGAGATTGGGGTGTATTGAATCAGTTATAGATAGATCTTGATAAATACGAAATCATTCAAATCCTCATTGACATAGAGGATGAGATTAGGAAAGCTCAGCAAGACGATCAATCTGCTCAGAATATAGAGACTCAGATGAGTCGAGCAGAAGCTAAAGAATTCACTGAAATATCTAAGGAAATAATTAAGTTCGAAGATAGATATTATATCCCTCTAAAGCCTGCTTTAAGGCAGAGGATACTAAATGAGACTGAGCCTTATCTCTGGGAATAAGTTAGAAGAGATGATTAAGAAAAGGATCTTTGATAGTCCAGTAACATTCGAGGTTATTAGACACCCCAAGCTAAGGGGGTGAGCTAGGATATGATTGTGTGCTGGACAAAGTACATGTTATTAGAGATAAAGTTCCATATATTAGAATCATCCAAGAGTTCAAAAGAGATATAGAATAAAGGACAGGATAGGTACGGTAATGAAATCTTGTATAGTGATTCTAATTCCAGAGGTAAATAGAGGCACATGGTATGAATAGTTGAAGTATAGTTATGATACAGAAATGCTATTTAGGCTGTATTTTATGACAGCTAAGTATGAGAACGAGTTGGGTAGATGATGAATAAGTTGTGGTTAATTTTCTCAATAAATTAGAAAGTAGACAGTACCAAAAGTACTAGAGCTGCTGAAAGGCTTTATGATTATTAAGAATAAGCTAGATAGACTATGATAGACATGGCAGTCACAGCAGCATCAGTTTTAGTAACCACAATAGATTTGCCAATTAAAGTTAGCCCAAGTTCAACAGCGATAAAGGCATAGTACTAGCAGTGGAATTTGAGGATACTTCGTGATGAATTATCTGCTAGTATATATAGGCTAAATTTTTTACATGATGAAGGATTCCTTCGAGAATAAATTGTAGAGTTGAAATGACCATGGATGAATTGGCCAAAGAATGTTGAGAGCTACCAAAAGGAAAATCAGATAGCCCGTTATAATGATCCAGATGATGAGAAATAGATAAAGAAGTGATATGATACATCCCAGAATAGTAAAGGAAAACCATGTAGAACCTAAAGATGCCTTAGGCAATGAGACTTGAACTAGCGACATTTCACTATGTTTTCAGGCATCGCAAAAGAATATGATTCTCAGGCCAAGTATGAAAATGAGAAATTAAGTTCTCATTAGTAAATGCCACTGCTAATTAAGTGACAAAGTTAAGAAAGGTTCCCTGACTGGGATAAGGTACGTTGCGTTATGATGAGAAGAGGAAGTACCCAATAGAAAGTATACCAGAAAATATTTTAGCCAAAAAGTATCTCTCTAGAGTTTGGGGCTGGTGATTTTCCTATGCCATCGCCGCAGTTAGGCGAGCCACTTCTTGATAGACAGGAAGAAAAGCTAATCCTTGATAGACAAGGATACGTGGGACTAATTACCCTAGCACAAGGCAAGCTACTTCCTGATAGACGGGGAGAAAAGCAAATTCCTGATAGACAGGAATACATAGGACTCCAATGGGAAACCATTACGTGCTTCCTATATTATCCCATGAGAATGAAAGGAAAGAAGAGAGTAAAGTAAGGCATTTGGAACAAGCCATTCCCAATACAAAAAAAAGGAGGGGCTAATAACAGTCAGGGACAGAATCCCTTGAATGGTTGGGTACTGGATAAACAAGTAAGATGAACAGAATGCAAGTCCTCTCTTTGTAATATCATGAAAATGATCAGAAAAGAAGCAGTAAGGATTGTTGAATCCTGAAATATAGCAGATTGGCGTAGAACAGACGTTGAATGCATCGATGCTTGAGAGTTCAAACAGTATAGCAAAAGAGATGTGGCCTGAGAAGAATGAGTAAGAAGTACGAAAGAAAAGGAAATGTAGCCTAAGAAAGCTAACAGTTATGAGCTAAAGTAATATGAAAAGATGAGGAAGTCAGATAGTTGACAGAATGAGTTGAGTAAAGAACACTAGTATCTATGATAAGTCTTGGAGAATTATCAGTCTAGCTACCTATTGAGGATAAATGACTATTGCTATCTCATGTTCTATGGTCTATAAGATTCCAGAGAGTAAAAATGACTCCATTATTAATAGTTTCAAAGATAAGAAGAGGCAATAAGCCTCTAGAAGAGCAATATAGCTCTCAAGGTCATAACAGACCTAATATTATGCAATGAAGAGAGCCCTCTTAAGAAGGCTCAAAGCCATGCTCTTTGGAATACGAGAATGTGATGACCAAGACTGAGTTTAGGATAGGAAAGCTTCCTTACTATGGTAATTAGTAAAGAGAGAGTATCCATGACTAATCATTAGAAACTTTGTTGTCATTGCATGGACCGAACTCAATTCATTATGATTTAATAAGAAAAAGAAAATGTTCTGAAGAAGTCCTAAAGAGGTAAAAGGGAATGAGCAAGACCTAAGAAGACATGTTAGCTTCTACGATTGATCTTGGGGAATTATCATATTAGCTACCATTGAGGATAGACAACTTATTCTTAACTTATACTCAATGGTCTAAAAGTTCCAAAGGGTAAAACGACTCTAGATATGGCTTAGAGTTGTAAGCATTATGCTGCTCTTTGGGATGAGAATGAAATGACCAGGAGCTAAGATTAAGATAAGAAGGCGTCCTCATGATGGTTAGCTAGTATAGAGAGAGTACCCTTGATGATTTCTATAGATATTTGACTGTCAATTAAGATGAGCCCATTCCCAATTCCCCAGGCAAGAAAGGAATGAAAGTAAAGAGTAAAACTGTAAGTCCTGAATGAGTGATAATTTGGCTAGTTATAGAGAAAGATAAGTTGAGAAATGAAGAATAGCATAAAGCTTCACAGATTGAAGCTTAAAACCTCCAGTATAGATTATGAGTAATTGATCATGAGGTTAATTAAGCAGCATGAGAACTAGAAATTAAAGTAAAAGTTTCTCTGAACTACGAAAGCACAAGAGAACCAAGGGTAGTGAGAAATCTTAAAAGTTCCCTATTAGAGTGCTAAAGTACAGAAAGGAATATGATAACTTAAAGGAGTATTATGTCTTCCTAAAACCTATTAAGTGGCTATAAGTGTAAGTTAAGGAAGAAAGACAGAGAGTCCTAGAAACTATACGAACTCACCAGGTAATGAAAGAAGAGACACAAGGGTGAGTTAAAAGTAAAGAAAAAAAAGAAGGGTTGCAAATAATAAATGTCAGCAAAGAATGAGGCTGACCAGATAAATGATCATTGAAATTTAGGTAATAAATAAGATTGCCTTAGAAACTTTATATTTTCAAAAGTAATGGTCAGATAGTAAAGATCGAGAAATTCTAGTAAAGAGAGAAGTTGGCATGATTCTGAGACAGTCATAGAACGTCTTAGAATGCAAAGCCGAAAAGATGTTATAAGTCAGTAATTAATTCATGCCAATAAGAGAAGACGACCGTTAAAGTTGAGGTTGGAGATCAATTATCTTCAAGAATATCTCCAATAATGAAGATTAGGTCAGTCCTCAAAGTTAAATAGACCAGGCCAAGGAGATGTATAGAATGTATGAAGATGAAAGGATAGTTATTGATTGGTTTTACCCCCAAGCCTGAGTCATGGCGCCAGAGAAAGTATGTAGAGAAACAGAAGTAAAGATGACTCATATGTGTAAATTTTGAGGACGAAATTTATTTTTAAGTGGGGGAGAAATGTAATATCCACCCTTTTCCGTAAACTAACAAAGAGGTCAAATCGTTAGTTAGGAGATAAGACAAGTCTCAGAAATAAAAGTACAAAAAGAAGAAATGTCGGTGGACCAAAAAGACCCTGGTCAATTTAGTCCTAAGGCTTTAAGATTACTAAGGATGTAAGCCAGGGACATAAATGTCATTAAATATAGAGACCAAGGGCAATATGGTCATTGGATAAAAGAGGCCAAACTAGTAGTCAAAAGTCAAGTTAAAACCCACGGATAGAAAGTACGGAAAAAGTTGATTACTGTTGGGCAGGAAGTCGCAGAATTAGAATTGGCCTGGTGGATGGAAGTCGGTAGGAATAGTAAAGTTAAGCGTGCTCGTCCCAGAAGCAATTCTAGGATGGGTGACCTCCTAGGAAGTTGCCTAGGGACCAGAAACCAAAAGATCAAGGGCCAAAAGGTTAAAGGCAAAATGGGAATTTATGAAAAGTTAGACTGTGAAAGGGCATTTTGGCCATTAAGAGAAAGTGCAAGGGCATATTGGTCATTTGACAAAGTCAAAGTCAAATAGTTGACCAAAAATCAGAAAAATTCACAGATGCCCAAAAGATAGAGCAGAACTCACTGATTACCACAGATTCAACCGATTGTTGAAATTCGGTCTGGATTAGGAATTATGGAATTTTCAAGATTTAAGGTTAAAAATATTTATTTAAGGTATCAGGAGTTCCCTAAGACCAAAAAGCAGAGTCTATAAAAATTCAGTGGAATTTATAGTATTTTACAAAATTATTGCCCAAAGTACGATTAAGGCGATTTTCCCGAAAATGAGGAAAAAGGCCCGAAAAATCCCCAAAAATATAATTTATTACAAAAATTAATTTGGAATAATTTAGAAGGTATTTTGGGGAAATATGAAGGGCTAGAATATCAATGAAAAATGTAGAAAATTATAAAGCCCTAAAAATGATTTATTCTAAAATTGCTCGTTTTCAGGAATTTTCGGCAGGATAAATTAATCCTGTTAATTTTGGACGAATTAAAGGACATTTTGAGGATGATGATTTGAATATATTCAAGAGGGAATTATGAGATTAAATGAGGAAGAAAACATCTCCATAAAAGTAGAAAAAGATTTACCGGAATAAAGTTATGTTTACCGGTAAAAAGTGTAATCGGTAGAAGTAACCGAATGGAATTTGATTTGGTTAGTGAAACCAAACCCCAACCAGATTTTTTCACTCATGTGCAGCCCCATCATGACACTTTTAAGTGGCCAATGAGGAGAAGGAAAGTGTCATGTGTGTGGCAAAATCTCCACCCTTAGATTAACCTCCTTACTTAAAAATGAATCTTAGCCTTCCATCTTTTATGGGAGATTTTATAAAAGGCTTTTTCCTTCCATTTCTTCCTCATTTGGCTGCCTCATTCCAGCTGCAAAAAGAGGAGAAGAGATGTCCTCCATAGCCATGAAGAAGAAGAAGAAGAGCTTGAGAAATCCAAGGTAAGAGAGCTTACCAACCAAACCTATACATCAATCTCTTCCTCTCAACTTCCTCTACCTTTCTATCGGTTTAGATTTTTGATTTTGGCTCTCTTTTGGTGGCTGGAAAGTTATGGTTCATGAGAGGAAAAATGAGAAAGAGAGGGATTTATAAGAAATAAATGGTTGCAAAACACTCCTTGCATGTTAAGGAGAAGATTGATGTATATATTGCTTGGGTTTGATGTTTGTATGAAATTTTGGAATCTCAAACCCTAAGGGGAGATGCTGTCCAATTTTATATTTGAT
>JANTPZ010135980.1:0-18519 GCA_025593235.1 Vachellia pachyceras
CAAATGTTTCATCCACAACAATGGCAAAGATAATCTTGGTAAATTCAATCCTAAATCTGATGAAGGATTATTTCTAGGATATTCCCTTAGAAGTAAAGATTGCTTGGGTAGTTTGAATTGCGTGTAAAACTATTTTTTGATAAATTTTGGCAATATCAGTTATTCGTTTCTTTGAAGCAAGCATGAAGCATCTTAAAAACTATTGATAAAGCATAGAGCTTTATCAATAGTTTTGTTTGAAAAATAGGATGTCCTTTATTGGACTACTGTTTAATGCCTTATGGCAATGGAATGAAATAAGGCAATAAGCTCATAAAATCCTGAATAAGACTATCATAGTTTATTTTATTTATACCATTCATGTCATACCATTCATAAAGAGCATACTGCTCTTTTCTCCTTGTAAACCTTTATATAGATCTAATTCTTCTTGCCCTCCTTATAGATAAAGCTGTTGGCTTTACTAATATTAGAGTGCTGATTGTTATATTTATTATTCTTTGTAGCATTTTAGAGTTGGTGTCAAGTTGCTTGGCAATATAACATAGATTTTCATGTTGGAATACTGATTCATAGCCATGTGCAACAGATTTCAGCAGAAGATTGAGAAAGCACTATAGGAGTTACCTGAAAAATAGGGTTGTGTTGTTAGTTAGTGCGTTATGGTTACTGAAATTTAGCACTTAGATTTTTATTTGTTTATATTTATTTCCAAAATTATTGTTGAAGAAATTTCTATAAATTCAGTTGTAATTTACCTTATTTGTACGCATCTTGAATTCAGAAAGTGAGCAGTAAACTTTCCTTTGCATATTTTCCCTTTTGTTCTTTGTTTCCTTCTATTTTCATTGTTGTTGTTCCTCTTGAAATCAACAATTTGGTATCAGAGCAGTATTCTGACTAGACTTGGGTGATATGGCAGCCAACAACAATGGAGTCAATGTGACACTGTCATCCATACCCATTTTCAAAGGTAAAAACTATGAATTCTAGAGTATCAAAATGAGAACACTGTTTAAGTCTCAAGAGCTATTGGACTTAGTTGAGAATGGGTATAATGAAACTGTCACGTCCTAAAATTTAGAGGTGATTGGCACAGACTATGAGAGATCTCACACTCCGTAAGCCTTTGATTTGTGAACATATGCTATTTGACAAACTGTTAAATAACACAATGTACCATTTCTTTTCTCAATATTATGCCATTAAAACATTTTGAGTTATCAATGTTGGCCAAGGTGTGGCATCAATTGTCCCATGGTGGAGGTCCAGGGGCCAAGTCACAGTCGAACCATGGCCCTTGGGCGTCTGCTCTACTGTGGGTTAAGGAAATAGAGTTGCACCCTGACTAACAGTTATAGCTTTTGGCCTAGTGGTAAGTGCTTGATCCTAACAATTGGTATCAGAGCCAAGGTCATGGGTTCGATTCCCAGCAGGACAATTGCTGAGGGGGAGATTGTTGGCCAAGGTGTGGCATCAATTGTCCCATGGTGGAGGCCCGGGGGCCAAGTCATAGTCGAACCATGGCGCTTGGACGTCTGCTCTACTGTGGGTTAAGGAAATAGAGTTTTGCCATGACTAACAGCTATAGCTTTTGGCCTAGTGGTAAGCGCTTGATCCTAACAATCAACATATAGTAAAAGCATAGGAACCTCACCTATAGACTACGTGGAGCATCCAACCTTCAAAATAGTGCATAAACATAAGCTTATACATATACCAAGTAGCATCTAACAAAACAAGCCAACATCTTTATTAATAGCAAGAGGCTCTTCACTGCTAAACCAAAGGAACATGATTGATTGAGCTATCTGAAGTCAAAATAAATTTCCAGTGAATAACGTCCCATAAATATAATCACATAAATTTAAGAAAGTACTATAAACAATTCAACTATGATAAATATCATAACAAATCTTAGTTTCTGTCGAGTTTTAACGAGTCAGGCTTGAAAATGCATAATAAATCATTTCTTACAGAATCTCAATTACATATCAAACCATTCGTTTGCCAAAATCAATTTAAAAATAATATTCAAATCTCAATTTTCGAAGGACTTTAACAGAATGAAGTCTCAGGCATGGACAAATAGTCTACGAAAGTAACTAACCAAGCACAGCTAGAGGCCACAAAAACAAGTGTGAACACAGTTCACAAAGATGAGTAACCAATAGATGTGGCTCGAGGCCATGAATAACAGGCGTGAGTTGATACCCACGAATAACAGGCATGAGTTGACACCCATAAATTACAGGCGAACTCGTAATTAACCATGGTGCACCAAAGACTAACAGTACTGCTGTTAGTAACCAGTATTCTGTATTCAGCCCTCTTAAAACATTTTCAGGCATGCAAGGGATCAATTTCCAAACCTTTTTCAATAGTAAAACTATTTGGAATATTTTATAACATGATCTCAGTATGAAAATCATGCATGTAAGTATATTCATCATGTAAATATCATTTCTTTTCACAATCTCCATGCATGAAATCATAGTAACAATTAAATACTTGCAGTGATGCAATACTTAATATGCCAAAGTTTATTTCAACTTTTGCAATAATAAATATCTCAAGTTTTCCTTTCAATTGCATAAATGAATATCCAATATAAAAAAATTGGAAAAGAATAAATCACTTTAAATAAAATCCATAAATATTACTCTTTGTAATATCAATGAGAGGATTAAATAATTCTGACAAACTATCATCATTGAAATCATGCTTAAGATGCGGAAATTAAATTAAAATTGTGAAATATAGCAAAAATGCATTTTATAAAAATATAATGGGATGCTATTCACTATCTATCATGCTCTCAACATATAACTCCTTTCTTTCCTTTAGCTTCCAATTCATCTTCTTCTTCCTTTCCTAACAATAATATATACAGTATTTAATTAACACCAATAATACTTCTAAATTTATAACCACATTCAAAAAATTGTAACTTATTCCATAAAATTCCGAATGTAGTGATTTAAGTGTCCATTTAAATCTCTCTACATCCTATTTCAGAGAAAATTATTATTCACAAACGATCATCAGCTCAGATTCCATAATTAATGCTCCAAATTTACTGCTTGATTGACTTTTCCAGATTTTTTTCAAATTTCCAAACCAAGCTTTGGTGGCCCATAACTAACAGTCTATTTATCCAAAAATTACATTCTAGGATTCAATTTAAAGCTTATTATGAGTACTATTTTTTATTGTCAACCAAGACCATTTGATCGATTTAAAACATACTCAAAGTTAGCTGCTTCACAGAAAAACTGTTTCCCCAGATTTTCTGAACCAACTTGAAAAATTCATAACTTACAATCCATTCATCCAAATAATGTGTTCCAAGACTTGATTTAAAGCTTAATATGTGCACTAAATGCTCACAAAATATCAAGGGCATAGGAGGTTTATAACCAGTTTAAAACCCACTTAAAGTACACTGTCCAACAAACCCATTGCTCTCTACTTAATTGCTTTTATTTCAATAACCTTGCCACTTTGCTACCTTCTTAATCAGCTCATCTAACTTAACCTATAATACCAACATGTAATTCTTGAATCATTTAGTTCAAAAGTCCATTTCCAAGAAATAAATCCTCAATTTTAGTTTATAGAGTGTGCATATATATACGTATATGGACACATGCTTTTGCACAAAGGAAAGCACCTGTGATGATGACCAAACAGAGAGCATTTTAATATCTCATTTGGACAACATCTCAATCTTCCTTTGAATTCCAAATCCCAATTCACAGTGTATACACAGCTTCATAGGGGCACGCGCGCGCACATAAATACATATATTTGCGTCACCATAAGTTTCATTCCTAACTCCAACAATCTCCATCCTCAATATCTTAAATCCCATGCCACAAAACCTCAACTTTAAACCTTAAATTCCAAATTTCTATAACTGATTACAGCTCTGCAGTTTTATCTTAGATTTTGACTTCTTACACAAAGGCATGCACAGACGCACACACATATGCACTAATATAAAACTTGTTCACTCAAAATCCTTTTCCCTCCTTAGATAGTGAAGACGCCGAGAGCAATTAAACAGGGATGCAACACTTCAATTTCAATTTATCAAATTAAAAACTAACTCAACAAGTGGATACCTTTTGATTCAACCCTAAAACTTAAAGCTACTAAGACGAAGCAATATGAGGGTAGAGGAAGCTTAAGAAGATTTACCTAAACACAAATCCTTTCTTGCATAAGCCGACAATGAGCTCCTTCGACGGGAATCCCATCTCCTCACACGAAGCTCTCGCTCTCTCTATTGTCGCTTGCCTCTCTGAAGCTGTTGAGAAAGAATATTGAATGAGGAACAGTGTAGAAATATGCTATGTAGAGTTATTAAAATGAGAGATGGTGAAATTACAATTCTACACTCCTATATTTTCCCTCTTGTACCGTCATCCTTTATCTTCTTTTTTTTCTTCCTTCTGATTCCCCCTTTCTTTCTACTGGGTATTACAGAAACTGATGAAGAGGCCAGATTGAAAATAAGAAGAGAGATTCGAAGTATTGTTCTTCATTCAGCAAGCAATAGATAATGCAATTTTCTCAAAAATTGTTGCAGCCTCAACATCAAAGCAGGCTTGGGTAATCATGAGAACCTCCTTATATGGCTCATCAACAATGGTCTGATCAAGTTGCAGACATTACACTATGAGTTTTAAAACCTGCAGATGAACAATATTGAGTCTGTTCAGGAGTACATGACCAAGGTAGCAGCAATGGTCAACCAAATGAGATCATTTGGAGAGGAAATTTCAGATAAGATGGTGGTAACACAGGTATTAAGATCTCTACCTCCTAAATATGACCATGTTGTTGCAGCAATTGAGGAGTCCAAGGATCTAACAACTTATACCTTTGATGAGTTTATGGGCTCTCTAGAATCTCATGAGGCAAGAATTAACAAAAAGGAGGGAAAGAATGAAGAAAAAAACCTTTCAAGCAAAACATGACAATCCAAAAGAGCAAGTAAAGGGTACTGGATGTGGAAGAGGCAGAAACTCCAGTAGTTGTGGAAGAGGATGTGGCAGATTCGGGAACAACAAAAGAAGCAACATTTAGTGACATAATTGCAAAAAATTGAGCACATGAATATTGTTTGCTGGTAAGGACAAGCAAGTAGATTTTGTAAAAGAAACTGATGGTGAAAGCAAATGTTCATGGCATATTTAGAAGAACCCAAAGCAGAGAAGAAATCTGATTTTTAGACAGTGGTTGTTTAAACCACATGACAAGAAGAAAGTTTATCTTCACTGATCTAGATGAAGCTCAGAAGAGACTGTGAGGCTTGGTGATGATAAGAAGATGAAGGTTGAAGAGGAACAGTAGCCATCAATGCTGCTCCAGGTAAAATCAAACTTCTGGACAATGTTCAACTTGTTAATAATTTAGCACATAACTTGTTGAGCGTAGGTCAGATTATGGAGAGTGGATGTTCAGTCTTGTTTGACAGAAGAGAATATGTAAGGAATTAAACCAAGTGGTAGCAAGGATAACAATGATAAAGAACAAAACATTTCCATTTGATGTTAAGACCACACAAGATTTTGCTCTAGTGACTAGTGTGAAAGATGAGTCCTAAGTGTGGCATTTATGGTATGGACATTTGAACATCAATGGGTTGCATCTCCTGGAGAAAAAAGGTATGGCTTTTGGCTTACTAAAAATTTCAACACTTGATATTTGTGAAGGATGTATTTACGTTAAGCAAACAAGGAATTCATTTGCTATCGCAAAGGCATGGAGAGCAAAAAAAAATGCCGATATCTTATTCATTCAGATTTGTGTGGGCCTATGAACACTGAATCACTAGATGGCAGCCATTATTTTCTTCTTTTCACATATGATTTTAGTAGAATGAGTTGGGTGTACTTTCTAAAATCCAAATCAGAAGCATTTGAGAATTTTAGAAAATTGAAAGCAATAGTTGATAAGGAAATTGATGCAAGTATTAAAGCTTTACGTACTAATAAGGGTGGTGAGTTTACCTCATCAAAATTTAATCGATTTTGTGAAGAGAATGGCATAAGGCATAAGCTCACAACACCTTATACACCAGAACAGAACGGTGTAGTAGAATACAAAAAATAGAACGGTGGTGGAAATGGCGATAAGCTTGCTAAAAGGTAAGGAAGTATCAAACTCGTACTTGGTAGAGGCAGTAGCTACAGCAGTGTCCTTGCTAAATTTATCCCAACAAAGGCAGTACAAGATAGAACTCCTTATAAAGCATGGAAAGGAAGAAAGTCTATTGTAATCTATTTAAGAATATTTGGTTGTATTGATTATGTTTTAGTGAATTCCCAAAACCGCCGAAAACTTGATGGGAAGTCATGTAAATGTAATTTTATTGGCTATTGTAATGACTCTAAGGCATATAAAATGCATGATCCTATTAATGGAAGAATAATTGTTAGAAGAAATGTAATATTCAAAGAAGTGCATGCTGGGATTGGAGTGATAGCAACTCATGTAGCAATACAAATCAACCCCAAGCACCTTTAATTGAGGAAAAAAGATCAGTTAATATGCCAACTCTAATCACTTCAAATGAAAATTGTAACACCTCTTATTTATCACTCTTAGCTTCTATTAGAATGATTTGGAACCAATTAATGGCCTCAAACAACTTACATTGTCAAAAGGGATCAAAATGAAAACTTTCATTTTTAAGAAAGTTACTATTCACAGTTTTCGGGCTAAATTTGAAAATTCATAACTAATTCTAGAAAAATTGAAATTGAGTGGTTCCAACTTATATTTAAAGCTTACAGATTCCTTTATGAGGGAAAAATACTCATTTGTACAGAAACTTGCCCAGTTGGTACAGATTCTTTCATGAAAATGTACTGTTCAAATGGTAATTTTTCATTTTCCCATGATTTTCTGTGATTTTTCGCCAACTTTGGACATTCATAAAGTTTTGTACAAAATTCCAATTCCAGTGATCTTTAGCTTGTTTTAAAGATTGTAAAGTGAAATATTTTTCCACAAAATTTCAGATAACTTGAAGTTCATTGGCTATATTTCCCGACAGGACAAAGTAGGGCAAATGACCAACTTTACTTTCAACGCTTAGCCAAATTTTTACTCAACTTCATAACTTACCATTTTGATTTCTAAACCTTTCTTAACCATATTAACCTATGTAATTAGGAATTATTTAAGCATACATTAATTATCAAAAGTCCATGGTACATCTATAATTCACATTACATAACACATTACAACATTTAAACTAAATACATAAGTTCTTAACAAAGTCCACAACATTATACATTAAACTTGCATCATGAATCAACCACTTTCTTCTTACCCTTGAGTATGCTTCCACCTAAAAATGGTTAGTGGGGGAGGGTGAGATTTTTGGAAATCTCAGTAGCAAAACTTTCTAACACACATTATAAAATTGCATGACAACTTTCAATATAAGTGTGAATTCATAAAAGTTCAATATGTAACAATGAAATGCATATGGCCATAGCATACAAGAGCACATATTCACACTTTCAATCATCACAAATTTCCAATACAAGTCATGCGTAATTCATACACATTTTCAAAGCAATTAAGCTTAGGGTTAGAAGGTCTTGCTACCTTATCTCTTTAGCTTTTCCTTAGGATTTAAACCTCTCTTGATGGCCTTTCCCAATAGGCTCATTGGCTTCTGAATCTCCTAAACATCATTCAAGAGCATAATCGTAAATTTCCAGCCATCACAAAATAAGAAACCTTGCAAAAACACAATATGACCCTTAATGCTCCTTTAAGCACCCTAGACTTTGAAACTTGCTCTTACGATTTTAAATGCTTCCCAAAACTTTTTCTCACTTATACCCTACACAATTTTGCCTTCTAAACTCAATGGAAGCATCAAAATCATCAAAATCAAACTCCTCTTATCCCATACAGGTCTGGACGAAAATCTATCCATGAAAGGAGAAAATGATTTTTTTTTCAAACTTTCATCATATGTAACAACATATTCTTGATCCCAAAACACTTCTCATGGACTATTTAGCTCAAAAACAACTCTTCCTCATCAAATATAAAATTGGACAGCATCTCCCCTTAGGGTTTGAGATTCCAAAATTTCATACAAACATCAAAACCAAGCAATATATACATCAATCTTCTCCTTATCATGCAAGGAGTGTTTTGCAACCAATTATTTCCTCTAAATCCCTCTCTTTCTCATTTTTCCTCTCATGAACCCTAACTTTCCCCACCAAAAGAGAGAAAAATCAAAAATCTAAACCGATAGAAAGGTAGAGGAAGTTGAGAGGAAGAATTTGATATATAACATAAGGTGGTAACTCCTCTTACCTTGAGATTTCTTCAAGCTTTTCTCCTTCTTCTTCATGATTGAATATGGCATCCTCTCCCTCTCTTTGTGCATCTGAAAAGTTGGTCTCTAAATGGGGAGGAAGAGGAGGAGGAATAAATTTATAGAACTCTCATGAAATAGGATGAAAGGCTTTTGTTTGATCGGTTTAACAGTTTGGGATGGATTACTTTTCCAAAGGAAACGATTGACTAGAATTTCATTTCCATGGTAAGAAACCAGAATTTAATTCATTTCTTTCATTTATAGACAATAAATGTGGAATTTTGTTTAAAAAAATGATGACGCATGCATGTGGAGTTTTCTTACGCAGCGTTCTGCCAGGCCAAAAACAAAATCATTAGCATGTTTTAATAACTTTAGGAAAAAAACGTTCACTTAGATAAAGATAAAACTCATCAAATTAAAAAGATAACTTATATCGCTCACGTATACCGAGCTATTATCATCGTTAGCATCACCGATATATATATATATATATGGATAAACAATTCATAATAAATATTTTTTATAATATTTTCTCCATCGGAAACGAAGAGGAAGATGCCAGCTATTAACACCTAACTTGTTTTTGGGATTTTGTTATGGAAGATACGTTCCTCACATGAATGGTCTACGTAAGTCTAAAGGGGCCCTTTGGAACGGCAGTCCCATTTCATGGGTCAAATCAACAAAACGTGCGGTCCTATAGGAAATAAGCAATGTGAGAAAAATGTCGATTTAAGCAATGTGAGAAAAATGTCCAATAATGAAATATGCAGTTGCAATAATTACTTGATAGTGCAAAAATGGAATATCGGTTTATTCATAAAAATAATTGATAAATTATGGAGAGGTCCCACTAAAACTTGGATAACATTTATAAAATCTGTGGAAGGGCAATAGTTCCCCTTTCATCTAGATTGGTTTTCAATAATAATTAAAGAAAGATTTTGAATAATATGGAATAAATTAAAGTAATTCAAAGAGAAAATCGCTTCTACCAACTTGATATCGTTCAAATATCTGGAGTTATATCTATCAATAATTTTTTTTTGTGGTTAAAAAGTCTATGATTTCATGAATAAGATTTTTTTTTGGGGATTTATTGAAGGAGAAACGAAATTAAATGAATGTTGGAGAAAGATGCATGTGTTCCATGAAAAGATGTGGTCCAGTACGGATTTGGAATCTCTCAGCTTCGCTTGCCCTTCATTCCTTCTCCACTCCTCATCTTACTATATGCTAACTCTTGCAATGTTGTAAACATATATTTAAATCATGTTGTGAAAACCATCTATATTTAATATATGACAACATTCCTTTCAATCCATAATATAAATCACTTTTAGAAGAATTAAAATGTCCACGATATAAAGTCACTTACAAAATAATTAATACTCAATTTTTAATTTTACTCTTGTAATTAATATTTAAACGTGGTTCATTGTCTTTATCTCTCTCTTTCAAAACCTTATTTTATGAGTAAAATTAGAAAAATATTTTAATTTAAGATAAATTTAATGAGTTAATCACCGTTTACTATTTATGATAAATTAGTTAAAAAGACTAGTGCTATGAATCAGATGAAGTACTTCAAATATAATTGTTTCTACTAGAAGGATACACACACATATATAAAAATTTTAAAAAATTAATGAAATACTCTATCGCTTGAAATTATTTATTTCACTTGCATAATTCAATTTTCGAACTTCATACAATAGTTACATATAAAAAATAGGGAGATTTACTGTTTAGTCCCACATAAGGGACTTATTTATTAAATGGTCCCAAATTTTAAAATATTTAAAAAATGGTCCCATTGACAACACAAGGTGTTGTCAATACAGCACATGGTGTTGTTAGGGGTTGTCAAGTGACAACATCATGTGCTGTATTGACGACACAAGGTGTTGTCAATAGGACCATTTTTTAAATATTTTAAAATTTGGGACCATTTGCTAAATATCTTCACTATGTGGGACCAAATAGTAAATCTCCCTAAAAAATATATGTAGTGAGGTGATGCTTACCTGAGCAATAATCTTAGAGGTTGGTATCACATGATGAATAAGTCGGTCCTACGTTGCTATCAAAACAAAAGACTAGTTAGTAGAGTCAGCTTCCACTTCCTTTTAATATATCTTATGTTAGAATATATATATATATATATATATATATATATCAGAGACATTTGTACAGGCCAATGGCGGCCTTATCATCTAATGGTTTGAAAAGTCACAAGTTCGATTTGCTTCTAAACTAACACACACATATATAACATTATTAGAAATGCTCGTCTTTGATGGTCATCGAAAAATATCACCGCAGAAAGTGTCATTTTCAGCGGCGATTCACCAAAGTTATCGTTAGAGGGTAGACTTTTACCATTTTTTTGCAGTGTAACTCTAATAATGTTAGTTTTTTAACAAAATTGCCGAATTTAAAATTTAAAATTTTAAACTTAAAAAAAGAATTTATTAATGTTGGCATATTAAGTTCAATTTTTAGAATAATAGTGATAAGTAGAAAAAAATTATCATTCGACACTGCTGAAAGGAACAGATTTTGCCATTAAATGACAACCAAAGTTTGAGAACAAACATCTTTCATATTGGGGCCTGCAGTCCACATGGAATAATAAATACCTTTCATATTGGGCACCTACCGTTCACTGTGCCTGAAAAGAACTACCGAAATGCTGGGGAAGCCAGACTTAGTGTAGAATTCAATTTTCTTTCTTTTTTTGGGTTGTGTTTTGAATCATACTCTCGCCTATAAATGGCTTCTCCTTATTCCCTCCTGGCTACCAAAGATCCCCCCAACTTAGTGTCTCATACTTAAATATCAAAGCAAGCCATCTTTGTGCATGTCAGACACACACACACACACACACACACACACACACACACTGCTCATTCGCCATGTCTCTCTCTCACCTCTACACCTTTAAGTCGCCATTTTCTCTAAAGCAAAACTCCGAAATTCACAGAACCAACCCCAGAGGAACTCAAGTCTCAAACAGTACTGCTTCTCAGAGTAAAGGCCTTTCCATTGTTTCCATGCAGCAAAACATGGCTCCTTCAAAAACCAGATCAATCAACATTCAATGTGGGGGATTCTCTTTTATCACTTTATCCTGTACTCCTTAAATTCAATCCTGCAAAGATAGTGCAAACAAATAATGTGGTTGATTTATACTCATTTTTCAGGATGACATTCATACAAGACATGCAAGAGAATCCTCTTTGAGAAAGCAAGAGAGAATTCGGTGGAAGGTTTATATATGATTGATATGATGCAAAGGCTAGGGATTGAACACAGCTTCGAAGAGGAGATTCAAGAAGCTGTTCGAAATCACTATCTGAAGCTTGGACGACCTCACAACAATGACCTCCAGCTCTCTCAAGTTGCTCTTCAATTTCGGTTGTTAAGACAACAAATTTGTCATGTAGATACAGGTAAACGTGACTTTCGATCCTTTTCCACACAATCACTTCAATTTTGCTAATCGCTAAAGTACACATAACTTCCCTGAAGTTGGGACTACGTATAAATAATCGCCATAATCTTTGAAACTTTACAATGAACCCTCTGAATTCTTACATTTATGCAAATAGCCCTCGATTTGATTAATTTTATATACACTACTCATCTGCGTACAAATTAAAATTATAGGGGGTTATCTGCAAATTAATCAAAGTTTGAGATCTTATATATCGAAAAAAAATGAACTTTAACGGTATATAATTGATTGTCAAGGGGGTACCCACACAAACTCAAAAGCTCGTGAAGATCAAGTCTTAACGATTGAAGGGATTGTTTTTACATATACCAAAGTTAAATAAGGTTTTTTGCAGTTTAGCATTTAGCGACCGTATGATTGAGACAACCAAGGAAAATTCTTTCCAAAAGCAGAATAAGTGTGTGGTTGTTATTTAAGCTAAGATAATTGCAAAACTGGAAATGACATGTTTATCACGAGCATATATGAAAAAGTAGCATATAGGTCAATAATTGGAATCTTGTTCTTGAATATAAAAATGAGTGGTTATTATTATATGCAGGTGTGTTTGAAAACTTCATGGACAAGAAGGGAACGTTGAGGCAGAAATTTTGTGGAAACATTGAAGGGTTAATTGAACTATTCGAAGCGTCACAGTTAAGTTTAGAAGGAGAAGATGATCTTGATGAAGCTGGGAACTTCACCTACCATCTTCTAAGTTCATGGTCTTCAAGATTCCATTATGACCGCCATGAAGCTAATGTTAATTGCAAATATACTTAAGTATCCGATTCACAGAAACTTGCCTAGGTTTACGCCCAGAGATTTCCTCATTCCAAATTCCCGACTTAACAACAAGGGATGGTTAATCGCTCTAGAAAACCTATCACAAATCAACACTCAAATTGTTAACTCCATCAACCTGAAGGAGATATATGAAGTATCCAAGTGAGTTATTTACCTAATATAATATGTGACATTTTAATCTATATATATATACACACCATTGATTATTACTCCAACTGTGCCTACATAACTGCAAATCCGTACTGACACAGTGTTATTGTTATATATATATATATATATATATATATGCATATAGGTGGTGGGAAGACCTAGGTTTAGCCAAGGACCTGAAGTTTGCAAGAGATCAACCAATAAAGTGGTACATGTGGGCCATGGCGTGCTTCACAGATCCTTGTTTTACAGAAGAAAGGATCGAAATCACAAAGCCAATATCTCTGGTATACATAATTGATGATATATTTGATGTTTATGGAAGTATGGATGAACTCACTCTCTTTGTAGATGCTGTCGACAGGTAAAATATTTCTTCATAATATTTAATTAATAATCACAAAAAATTTTGCCCCGGAAGGGTTGAAAATCCTCTATTGCAAAATTTATCGCTCAAGTTTAGTCAAGAACCCAGGTCTTTGATAAGGTGTAACTCATTTTCCTCTAATGTTGAAACAAATTTCAAATACTTAATGATAATATTATAATAGGGACTTATCTCATTTCTTATTAGCCTTAGCTTAACACAGTATAAAATTTATAAATACTAATGCAGATGGGATATGGGAGCAACTGAGCAATTATCAGACTACATGAAAGCATGCTTGAAAGCTCTTTATGATATTACTAATGAATTTTCCCTTAAGGTCCAAAACAAGCATGGTTGGAACCCTATAAACACGTTAATCAAAGCGGTAATTATAATGTTTTCTTATAAATCAAGTGCATCCTTCTGTTTACAAGGAAATAAGCTCTTTTTCTTAAAAAATCATTAATATTAAATGTTACATGCAGTGGAGGAGACTATGCAATGCATTTTTGGAAGAAGCAAAATGGTTAAATTCAGGGAAGTTACCAAATGGTGAAGAGTATTTAAAGAACGGGATAGTGAGCACGGGAGTTCATGTGTGCCTTGTTCACACCTTCTTCATCTTAGGTGACAGCATTACCAATGAAACTGAAGCTCTCATGGATGGCTTTCCAACCTTGATCTCTTCCACATCCACAATTCTTAGGCTTTGTGACGACTTAGAAGGCGCCAAGGTGATGTAAAATTCAAGATATCAATTGACATTTTTTCTGGTCTTAAATGTATGATTAAGATATAATTAATTTATAGATATTAAGAAAATAAGTTAAACTTTTTTTTAACAAATATGCGTTAGTTTCCTCAAAATGCGCCATTTAATCAATATGGATAGGTTTTGATTCAAAAAAAAAAAATCAATAGTGCTAGTTTGAAAAAAGTTACAGATATAATAAACAAAGTGGAATAAGGTCTTACATTTAAGCAAATTAATCCCTTTAGTTAGATCCTACAATTTGAAGTGGTGGAATACTTTGTTAATTACATTGAAATTCAAAAATATTTTTGTGTGAAGGAGAACTAGAACAATTACGATGACATCACAATTTAAGGGAATTCGCATGCAATTGTTAACTTGGTGCTACGTACATTATATTTGAACCACAAATCTTGAATTAATGAACCAATAACTAATAACGGACCAGCTTCAATTATATTATGTCTCTTTGTCGGTACAGGAGGATAACCAAGTTGGTAAAGATGGGTCCTACCTTAACTGTTACATGAAAGACCACCCAGGAATCTGTATGGAAACAGCAAAAGAGCATACCAAACATAAGATCTCAGAAGCATGGAAATGTCTCAACAAAGAATGCTTCGCTCCAACAAATCCATTTCCCTACTCTTTCTCGAGATTTTGTCTTAATGTTGCGAGGATGGTGCCAATCATGTACAGTTATGATAGCTGCAGCCCATCAAGGCTTGAGGAGCATGTAAACTCTTTGCTTTATGGAAGTGATGGTGATGGATTAAGAGACACCTAACGAGGCCTAGGTTATTAAGTCTATTTCTCTCTACCTAGATGTTGGTTCCTTGCGTTATTGATTGATTGTAGAGGAAGTAATCCAATTCATGCGCTATTTTACTAGTGACAGTGCTTCTATTTACAGAGACGAAGGTCTCTCTCTCTCTCTCTCTCTATCTATTTATCGATCTATCTATCTATCTATCTAAGATAAATTGAAAATATGAGGCATTCCGTTGAACAACAAAACCGAAATCATAATTAACACAATTCTGGCTCCTCCACCACAACCACCACCACCACCACCGGTTCTTGGTCCATTCAATTCTTGGAGCAAAAGAACCTGAAGCAAAAAAACGGTTTGATAGCTGAGAAATCTTGGTTGTATTAGGTATGTGAACTAGTAAGGGTTTAAATTTTTTGTGCATATCCTATACTTTTTAGGACTTATATATGGGAATTAGTATTTGATTACTAATGCAAAATACTATTCTAACGATAACATTTTCACATATGTTACATCCTCAACAGAAACGGTAATTAATCGATTGAATTTGGGCATTTTTTCCAGTATAATTTATGAAGCATTTTTATTTTATGCTACTGCTAATTCTATTTTAACAATAAAATAAGGCAATACAAATATGAATTGTTATTTTAATATGACTAAAATAAAAAAGTATTCTATTTTCTATAACGTTAATGATTTAACTATCTTTCCTTGTTAGTTGCCGTGGTGTGGTTAGATGTGCTTTACAAGAAGTACAAAAGGGAGTATTTATCTTTGCCCATATAATTTTTTGGGTTAATATAATCTTTAGTTCCTTAAGTTTTTCTTTATTTTGATTTTGATCTCTCAAGATTCAATTTTAAAACTAGTTGTTTTGTCCCCCATGGGACAAAACGTTCCACATTTGTACTGGATTATAGAGACAAATATTGTAAATAAAATGAAATTTTAGGGATCATTCGTTTCAAACGACATATCTTTGTAACACAATCTCATTTTGTGTGAACTTACATTAAAGATCAAACCATACATCAATTCATAACACAATATCATTTTGTGTGAACTTACATTAAAATTAAACCACACATCAATTCGTAACGATATTGCATTCATACCAACAACCACAATTTAGAATGATATTTATCACTAGTTAACTTTCTTTTGGAGAGATTAAAGAAGTTAAATAAACTGCTTTAAATTTTATACTTTTTGTAATACCTATGCATTCATGGTTTATTTTAAAGACTGGAGATAATATTACCAAATAAAATAGTGCAAGGAAAAAAGGGGATCCGAAGCCTCATTAAATGGCTACACACAACAATTCAAATTTTCAAACTTCCATGGAGACTTAATCTCAATCAATCATATCATTCCATGTGATTTACATGTAATGTCCTCCTGCTGGAGTGGTCCAATCAAAAAACAAACTAAAACAGAGAGACAGGGATGATTTTGGTAAGCCACAGAGAGAGCTAGTCAACTGAGCCTAATATCATAAGTGTGTCACAAGGAAAATGCTTAAGATAATTATTAAAATTATGTAAGGCCCCTAAAAATTAAGTAAACAATATGAAATGTTATTTTGAAATATAAAAAAGCTATAAAGCGGTTTAATTAATCAAAAGTTGCCTAAATGTTTTTTCTGAATAATGTGAGAAAAAAGCTAGAGGATGATTTTTTGCCTGTAAATTTTACAGAAAATATTTTATGGGCTAAAAATCTAGTTGAGTAAGCAACTCCTTATAAATTATTGTGGATTAATTTATAGAATTTATATGGCAATTCAGTATTATAGAGAAAGGGTAAAAGAGTAAATTCACCGCTCCAAACCCAAAAATGAATTTGGGATAAGTTTTAAACCAATTATTGAAGCCCAAAACATGCTCCATTAGACCACATTACGATAGCATCAGATTATAAGCTATGGTCCAAAATAAAGTAGAAGAGAATGAGAAAACTGGCTTATTCTTGGTAGGGGTCCCACAGGCATTAAGAAGAAGAATAACAAGGATGAAGAAGAGAAGTGGAAGGAAGAATTGAATTCTCTTACATGTAAACATGCTCCGAGGCTATGGTAAGTGCCTAGATCCTAATTCCACCTCCTTTTTTTTTCCAAGATGATGATAGTTAGAAGTTGGTTTCTAGTTAGAGAAAGTGAAGACCCAAAGAGTTAAGTTAGAGAAATCATGTCTAGATGATGGAATAGTGTTGGGATTAGTGCGTACATGCAGCAGAATTTAAAATTTTCTAATCCCAAATACGGATATGTCAATGGCGTTTAGATCAAGGAGATGAAGGCGTACCTTTTGCGTTTGAAGATTGTCTCTTGCTTTGCATATGGATCTCTTCAGGTTCCACAACATCCCGCGTTCTTACTTCCGATCACGAGGAGCCGACGTTCTTTCAATCGCCTCCCTCTACCGGTATCCACGCGAATAGTCTCCAACAATAGCAACGTGCTAGCACCTCTTGGTTCCACTCTCTCTCTCTCTCTCTAGGGTTTCTTGGCTCAAGGATGGACTCAATTTCGAAAATTGGATTTTTTCTTCTGTCCACAAGCACTTATATTTATAAAGCTCATAGAGTACATCATAATAAATGATTAATCTTTTATTAATCTTAAAATATTCTAATTTTAATTTCAGAAGGATATTCTAGATCTAATCTTGAAATTCAAATTTCAAAAGATATTCAAGATCTCATCTTGAATTTCAGATTTCAAGGATATTCTAGATCTAATCTTGAAATTCAAATTTCAAAAGATATTCAAGATGTAATATTAAATTTTGAATTTCAAAGATATTCTAGATCTAATCTTGAAATTCAAATTTCAAAAGGTATTCAAGATCTAATATTAAATTTCAAATTTCAAGGATATTGTAGATCTAATCTTGAAATTTAAATTTCAAAAGATATTCAAGATCCAATCTTGAATTTCAAAATTCAATATTCAAAATGTTAAATTCAAATTTTGCAATCTTAACTTGGATTAAATTGATCTGATCAAATCATATCCATTTAATTAATCCAAATAATGAGCCAACAGATTTAATTCATCCTCATAAATTAAATTGATGTTAGTTGTTTAATTTATCAAATAAATTAAACTAACACACACAAATATTATTTATATAATATTGTGCAATTTCGAATTTCAACATATATACACATATATTTAAAATTCGAATAAACCCTAGAAATAAAACTTATGTTTGGCTGTTCTTGCGTGCGACCCTGTAAGCCCATATAAAGTTGGCAGTGGGCTAAACTCAACATTAGCCCACAAGTCGCAAGCGGTCTCTAGCAAGACATTACGACTACCCAAATTATACGGGGATCGTTAACACGACGCAACCTTTTACGCAACCACATCACGTCCCTTTTGTCACGCGATGTTTCGGTCAAGGATGAGGCATGGATGACGTCATCCTCCTGTTCCCTACCATTACTTTCTCGATCCCTGAGTAGTCTGATTAAAGAAATGAAAACTCCTTTTGTTACAGTATGGCCATACATTTCTCATACTCACTCATCGAGGGGCCCAGTAATATCTCTTAACTAATGTGAGGGACAAATCCCATCTTGATCACTCACATTCCTCCATATGAAAACCCCTAAGCCCGATCATAGCCTTTATCATCACCCGGTCAAAGATGACTTTTGACTAGGTCAAAGCTTAACGACTTTCATGTAGGAATCCATGATGATCTCAGGTCGAAGGGCATTGTGACGTGATTACATATGAGATAAGCTAATGACTTAATCCATGTAGCTTTCTCATAGTGGGTCGGTC
>JANTPZ010136079.1:0-20887 GCA_025593235.1 Vachellia pachyceras
GGAAAACCTGGGAAAAATAGAAAATGACCAAGTGAACAGTACATTTTCACAAATTAAACTGTGTCATTTGGACAAGTAAATGACTCAAGGAGTATTTTACCCTTGTAAAGGAACTTACAAGCTTCAAATAGAAATTGGAAGCACTCAATTTCGATTTTTCTACAATTAGTTATGAATTTTCAAATTTGGTCCTAAAACCAGTGAATAGTAACTTTCACAAACTTGAAAGTTTTCAAATTGAAACTTTTGGACCCTTTGATCATAATGAGGCTTCATTTTGATTCTAATTCACTAAGTAATGAAGCTAAGGGGTAAGTTAAGGAGTGTCACATTTGGCTTCATTCAAAATATGGATGACCTTGTGTTTACAAGAAGGTCAGTGGGAGCACAGTTTTATTACTTGTGCTTTATGTGGATGACATCCTACTGATTGGAAATGGCATTCCTCCTTGCAGAGTGTTAAGTCTTGGTTAGGAAGTCCTTTTCAATGAAAGACTTTTGCGAAGCCACTTACATCCTAGGGATTAGGATCTATAGAGATAGATCCAAGATGCTTATAGGCTTAAGTCAGAGTACATATATAGACAAAATAGTACATAGGCTAAGTATGCGGGATTCAAAGAAAGGGTACATACCCATGTCTCATGGAATCCTTCTCTCAAAGGATCTGTGTCCTAAAACACCGGATCAGAGAGATCACATGGGTAAGATTCCATATGCCTCGGCTATTGGATCCATTATGAATGGCATGTTATGTACTCGATAGGATGTCTCATTCGCCTTAGGTATAATTAGTAGATACCAGCAAGATCCAGGTGAGGGTTATTGGACTGATGTCAAGAATATCCTTAAGTACTTGAGAATGACTAAGGATTTGTTCTTGGTGTACGGTGGTTTGGATGATGAACTCTGTGTAACTGGTTACACAAATGCGAGTTTCCAAACTAACCAAGATAATTCTAGATCACAGTAAGGATTCATATTCCTTTTTAATGGTGGCGTAATAAGCTGAAAGAGCTCTAAGCAAAGCACATAGCTGATTCTGCAATTGAAGCTAAGTATATAACAGCATCAGATGCAGCTAAAGAAGCTGTTTGGATCAGAAAGTTCATTACTAAACTAGGGGTGGTCCCTACCATCTCAAATCTAATAGATTTGTTATGTGATAATAATGGTGCTATTGCACAAACAAGCATATACTCAGACTATTTCACCTTATCATTTTAATTAATGATAGAGGTAATATCAAAATATGCAATGTATTTGCTGATCCTCTAAACAAACTGCTTGTACAAGCGAAACATGTAGGTCATGTTAAGACAATGAGAATTTGACAAATCAATGATTGTACCTAGTGCAAGTGGGAGGATGTTGGAAATTGTGCCATAGGGGCCAATCATTGTACCTTAGACATTATTTATTTTAATGTATTTTCTCCATTTAATTGTCATAACTTTTGAATGTTTATTATGATAATTGCATCCATGGGCAAATTATGAATATTATCCTAAATGTCCTTGATCGATTATCTATGTGGGAACAAAGATAAAATAAGACCAGTATGACTTTGATAAGGTATGGAGATACGAGTCAAAGTCATAGGCACTTGTAAGAGTACAAGGTGTTGGATCGACCCGCTATGAGAAAGCTGCCTGGATTAAATCATTAACTTATCTCATATGTAATCATGTCACAATGCCCTTTGACCTGAAGTCATCATGGATTCCTGTATGAAAGTCACTAAGCTTTGACCTAGTCAAAAGTCACCTTTGATCTGCGATGATAAAGGCTATAATCGGGCTTAAGAGTTTTCATGTGGAGGAATATGAGTGATCAAGATGGGATTTGTTCCTCACATTAGTTGAGAGATATTACCGGGCCCCTCAATGAGTGAGTTTGAGAAATGTACGGCCTACTGTAACGAAAAGGGGTTTTCCTTTCTTTGATCGGACTACTCAGGGATTGAGAAAGTAATTGTCGAGAATAGGGGGATAACGTCATCCATGCCTCAACCTTGACCGAGATATCGTGTGACAAAAAGGATGTGATGTGGTTGCATATAAGGTTGCTTCGTTTTAATGATCCCTGTATGATTTGAGTAGTCCTAATGTCTTGCTAGAGTTCGCTTGCGACTTGTGGGCTTATGGTGAGATTAGCCCACTGCCAACTCTATATAGGCCTACAGGATCGCACGCAAGAACAGTCCAGCATGAGCTTTATTTCTGGGGTTATTCAAATTTTAAATATATATGTTAAAATTCGAAATTGTACAATATTATATAAATAATATTTGTGTCTGTTATTTTAATATTTAATTTATTTGATAAATTAAATAACTAGCATTAATGTAATTTATAAAGATAAATTAAATTCGTTGGCTCATTATTTGGATTAATTAAATGGATATGATTTGATCAGATCAATTTAATCCAAATTAAGATTACAAAATTTGAATTTCACATTTTGAATTTCAAGATTAATCAAGATTAGATCTTGAATATCTTTTGAAATTCAAATTTCAAGATTAGATCTTGGATATCATTTCAAATTTTGAATTTCAAGATTAATCAAGATTAGGTCTTGAATATCTTTTGAAATTCAAATTTCAAGATTAGATCTTGAATATCTTTTTGAATTTCAAATTTTAAGATTAACAAAGATTAATCTTGAATATCTTTTAATATATGAATTCGAATTTTAAAGATTAATCGCAGATTCTAAAGGCTCTCCTTAGGTTCTAAAAATATTAGGACTCATGAGCAAGAGAAGAATGAATTAAAATTCGAATCTGATTATGAGCCATCAGAAACCTTAGAGGGAGATGAGATGTAAGAGGTGCTAGCACGTTGCAATTGTTATGAATTGTTCGTGTGAATACCGTAGAAGGAGGTGATCAAGAAGGTTGCTCCTCGTGATCGGAATCAAGAATGCAAAAGGTCATGGAACCTTAAGAGATCCAACGTAAGAAAAGCTTCGGATTTAAAGTGTAAAAGGTGTGGCTCTATCTCCTCAATCTAAACGCCTTTGACAAATCCGTATTTGCGATTAGAAAATTTTAAATTCTGCTGCATGTACATTCTAATCCAACCACTAACTACCATAATGAGGAAGCTTTCCTATCTTAAATTAGTCATGGTCATCACATTCTCATATTCCAAAGAGCGTGGCTCCGAGCCTTCTTAGAAAGGCTCCCTTCCCTTCCCTTTCTTTCTTCTTTGCTTTATATTAGGTCTATTATGATCTCAAAAGCTCTTCTTATATCTGAAACAGTTGGTAATGGAGTCATTTTGACCCTTTGAAAACTTACAAACCATGGAGCATGAGATAAGAATAAGTCACTTATCCTCAGTAGGTAGCTAGAATGATAATTCTCCAAGACTTATCATAGATACTAGTGCTCTCTCTTTAGACATTAATCAACTCATTCTGTTAACTTCCTAAAATCATCATCCTTTCATGTTACTTTAACTGATGACCGTTAGATTTCTCAGGCCACATTTCCTTTACTATACCTCTTTCCTTTCAAACCATTAGCTCATTTTCTTAGCTTACTAATTTACCATTATTTCTATGCCAATCTGCTTTAGGTCTAAACTCAACAGTCTTTGTTACTTTTGATCATCTTTTCAATATTATGCAGAGCGAATTTATCATGTTACATTATGTTCATCTTTCTTACTTCTGTGGTACCCAAATAATTCTAGGGATTTTACCCCTGATCGCTATTAGCCCATTTTCTCTCTTTCATTTTGGGGAAGGTTTACTCTGTATGCCCTGCTTTTATTGCTTTCTGGTTTCCCATTGGAGTCCTATTTAATTCCTATCTATCAAGAATATGCTTTTCTCCCTGTCTGTCAGGAAGCAGCATGCCTTATACTAGAGCAATCAGTCCCGTGTATCCCTATCTATCAGGGATTTGCTTTCCTTCCTGTTTATTAGGAAGCAGCTCACCTTTTGCTCATACTACATTATTTTGGCATCAGAAGATCACCCCCAAACTCAGAGAGATATCTTATGATTAAGGCTTTTCTCTTGCATACTTTCTATTGAGTACTTTCTTTTCTTATCATGTCACATCATCTTTTATCCTGGTTAGGGAAACCTCTCTTAAATTTCTGAATTATTTAGCAATGGCATTTAATAATGAAAATTTCATTTCTCAATTCCATAATTGGCCTAAGTGTGGCACCTCTCTTAGATGCCTTAGAATGTAAGAAAATTTCTATGATTTTAATCACATATAGCATCATCAAGTTCTTGATTATCTTCATAATTACGTGGTGCAACATAACATATCTCTCTCTAATTCTTATCATCTGTATCTTTTATAAAATATTATCTTACTTTTCTTTCTGTAGCTCTTATAATCCCTTAACCATTCAATATCATAGTTATCTGTTGGTCATCATTGATTAGTCTCATCACACAGTAGTCTTCATCATTTCAATATTTCTACTATTTGGAATCTTAAATAATTTATTCTAATCATAAGGCTATTATTTATTCACCTTTAATCTAGAACATCTAGCTTCTTTACTCATTATTTTGTCCTCACTTATATGGAAATATGCCTTAAAAGTATCTCAACTTCTGAGGACATTACCAAGAAGCTTTATGTCATTCAATATCACTGGATTCTATCCCCTTCAATGTACTATCTTTTATGGCAGGTTATCCTTTCATAAGCTTGGAATAGTCTTTTGTTCTGTCACTTCACTTTGCTAATAACTTAATATTTCCTTGAAACTTTAAATAGTAGACATAATCTAATATTTATCACATGCATTTTCAACTTAGAAGGAGTAGTTATTTGATAGCAACATGTGATTAATAACCAAAAGACACTAATCACACAAAAGAAGAAGAATACTCCCTTGTTTATTCTTGAGATGTAATATGAAGCACTCCTTATCATTGTTGACCAAGTGACATATCATTCAGGTATGCAAGAGTCCTACAAAACCAAAAACAAAGAAAATTCTACTAAAGAAAATAAACAAATGACCAAACCTTGGGTTGCCTCCCAAGAAGCATATAGTTTAAAGTCATTAGCCCGACTATCTTAGCAACTCAAGGAGCATTAACCAAAGTATTAATGGATTCTTGTCGATCCACATAACCACCATAGTAATGCTTTAGTCTTTACCAATTCACTATACAACAATTTCTTGATCTCTCATTTTTAAATCTTAACAACTCCAATGGATGACACAAAAACCACTTTGAAAGGACTCGACTATCTTGACTTTGGCTTCTAAGAGAATAACTGAAATTTTAAGTTGAAGAGAAGCATTGATTGTCATGGCTCAAAAGCATGACATGGGATATGTTTATCATGCCATTTCTCTTTCCTTTTTCTATAGAACCTTACACTGTCATATGCTTGAAGTCTTAATTCTTCCAACCCATTCAATTAAGATAACCTTATAGATCAAGCTTATCTGTAGTCCACATTTAACTTCTTGATCCCATCACCTAACCACTTAATTACTTCCTTCATCATAAGATGTAGTTGTCTCTGATTTTGAACAAACTTTTATGATCATTGTAACATGCCTTACTTACTTCCCTTAAACCTCATTAGAGACCAACAATGAACCACTTCTATGCTTTTGAAATGCTTAAAATGGCAAAACAAGTGAATATAAAAAATTTGTGATCGAGTCACTATTTACTTGGTCAATTTCACATTTTTGGCCAATTTTGAAAATTCATAACTAAATCAGAAAAATTGAAATCAAGTGGTTCAAGTCTCTAACTGAAGCTTACCAATTTCTTAACAGGGAAAAATAATCACTTCTCCAATTACTTGACCAATTATTCCTCAAAATTTTGTGAGATAGCACTATTCATTTGATCATTTTTCAATTTCCAGGTTTTTCCCTTAACTTCGAGAAACTTTAACTTGTGATCTACTCATCCAAATTTAGTGAACTTTAGCTCTTTTTAAAGCATGGTATGTGTAGTATTTTTCTGAACATTTTATACAAATTGAATGTCAATTACTATTTTTCCTTACTACTCAAACTTGGCCTCTCATTAAGGGCTTTGGACCCCTTTTTAATAACTTACATGGTTGGATCCATTTATTGCATATTTCCATTTTGTTTAGCTCTACCCCATGCTTAACACATTCATAACATAGGTATTTAATACAATTATTCCACAAGCTCAACATAAATCATAGCATATAATATAACCATTCATATAACATGACCATTCCTTGATTTCTTAAGCTTTAGGGATCTTCCTCATGCTTCTTCCACCTTGCCTTTACCCTTTCTTGACTTTGACCCAAGGGATGTTAGGTGATTAGGGGAGAATGATATTCTTGGAATTTCAATAGCAAAGATTACTACCACATACTAATACATACATGATTATCATTTATTTTCTATCTAGTTATGCATGAACATAACACAATGAATTATGAAAACACTTTACACATAGTCATGTCATATCATAAACACAACTTTACATGTTTACATAGCACATAAAGAGCATGCAAAATAGCATAATGAATAAATAACAATCAATAAACATATTAAGGTAAGGGTTAGTAATCTTGCTATCTTGATCTCTCAACTTGTTACTTAACCTGGTTGACTTCCTCACTGTCCTTTGGAAGGTTTCCTTTGCCATTTAAAGTCCTACACATATCACAATGCATTTGGCATCAAAATCAAGCCATAACCAATGCCTTTGCTTTGGACTTTCTCTTGGGAATAATTTTATAAAATATTAGGATTTCTGAGCTATATTCCCTTATTCTAATATATGATATCTGAGGCCTTTGGATATTTTAAATAATTAAATATTTAAATAATTAAATATCCAGGTATTAAATAATCTTCAAAATTCCCACAAAGGTTATTTTGGTCATTATGAGCTAAATTGGGCCTCATTTCCTGGTTAATGAATTTTTCTATATCGTTTGGAACTTTGAAAATTTTTCTAATATTTTGGCCAAATTTTGACCAAAATGCCCTTGAACTTTTAATTATTTACCAAAATTCCCTTGAATATCTTAAATGGCAATTTGGCCACGTAATTCTCAAAATATCTTTTACGTCCCATTCTTAATTGGCATTTGGGTCCCTTGACTTTTCCACTTAACCTTTTTGGCCTTTACTTTTTATAAAATGACCATTTTACCCTTGTTTTTATTATGCTAGGAAAAATGGTATTTTTTACTCTTATTTTCCTTTCTTTTCGTTCTTGAGACCTTGTCATACCTTAAACTACCTATTTAGCCTTTATATCCAATTACAGAAAACCTGGATATTACAATCATCCTCTAAGGGTATTATACATTTTGATTGAATGGCTTATACCTTTAATATATTTAACTTTATCAAGCTCAAATAAACTACCTTATAAAGGATCTTCTATGGCATATGAATTTAAAGTCTCTTAAGTTGCCTCACCAAGAATATCAACACTGAAGCAATCTATAATATCTTTTAGGATAATTCAATGCTTCATTCATATTTAAAGCAACCTCTTCACTATGCACTCTCATCTTAATTTCTCCTTTTGCAACATCAATAAGAGTTCAAGCTGTCGTACGGAAACGTTTACCCACAATCAGTGGTATATCCCTATCTTCATCACAATATAAGATAATGAAATCTACAAGGAGATAAAACTTGTCAATGTTGACCAAAACATCTACAATAATACCCTTGGGATAAGCTAAATTTCGATAAGCAAGTTGAAGTCTCACAGAAGTTGGTTTAGCTTCACTTAGTTTCAATTTTCGGAATATAAATAGTGGCATCAAGTTAATGCTTGATCCTAAGTCATACAATGCTTTACTTTAGAAATATCTCCTGGATTATACAAGGATGGCTGTCACCCAGGAGGGGGTGAATTGGGTGTTACAAAAATTTTTGTTAAATCAAACAATAAATAAAAATAAAGTCATTAAGAGAAAGAGCATAGTAGAGAAGATGAACACGGTAATTTATCCTGGTTCGGTCCTCCTGAACTACATCCAGTCCTCAGAGCTCCTTTGAGATTTTCCAATCCACTAACAACAATAACATCAGGCTTCCCAAGCCTTTACAATGGGAATCACACTGCCCCTTACGAACTGCACTATAACAGATACCAACGTGCTCTGTTTTCTCAACTCAAGCTCAGCCCAACAATCTCAAGATCCCATTCTTGAGTTTCTCACATAAATACAATGAGTTTGGATGAAATAATATACTCTCTCAAAGAGTTGATAGATAAACATTAAAGCTCTTGATGAAGTATAATATCAAAGTCCTAATGTTCCTCGAACCCATACTCTCTATCTTGTGTTCGGTGACTCTATATAGTTTGTCTTTGTGTTCTTTATTTGTTCTTCCTCCTATTTATAGATGTTGACAAAATATATCTGTTGGAGAGAAGCATTGTATACAATCTGTTGTGTTGGATGAGGTTGTCTAATTAATGTTCTGCGTTAAATGGCTCTGGCATGAAAAGAGACATTGTCTGTGAATTTGCATGTTGAGAGTCATGCTGAAAAAGTATTTAGAGGACTAATTCCCTGTTGCTAAGTTAAAGCATGACGTATATATGAGAGTAGGTAAAAAATCAAATGAGCTAAGCATAAATAAGGAAAGATTGGTAAAACATAGCTTAGCTGTCATATAGGTATATTATCAGATAAAGTAATGCTCGAGTTTTGTTTCTCAATACTCGAGTGTTAATCAGAAAGAACAAATGTAAATTTGAATTTCATGAAGTAGTACTCAAGTTTTAGATTCAATGCTTGAGTTTTTATAACACTTTTGTGGGAAGATAAGGCATTGTCCATTAGTATGACTATCACTAAAATATTCACAAGGAGCATATATTGCATTGACTCCTATGTGTCCACCACTTACTCGTGCTTCTAAGTTATCAAATCTCTTGTTCATAGCATTAAGCATAGCTACTATCTGTGAAGATGCGTCATCAGTGACTCTCTCAATTGATTTTACTTGCTTCCTTTCATTATTATATTGGATGAAATAAACTGACAAATCATCCAAAAAATTCTAAACATAATTCACCAGTTGCTTTGTAATTCCCCCATTACAAACATCATTCATGTTAGACGTAGATTCAGGAGCCAATCAGGTATTGAAGATTTGAAGTAAGATCTACTTCTCTAGATTATGACCTAAGCTTTGCCTTACTAGTAATTTAAACCTCTCTCAAGCATTATATAGATGTCACTCAAATTGTTGGTGGAAATTAGTTAGATCAGCTCTCGCATATACCATTTTATTTTATAAGTTATTAAGCCACTCTTTGGCTCTCCCTTTTGCTTGAAGGAGTCACATACATCAAGAAAATAACATCATTATGTACTCCATTTTACTTGAAAGAGTCACATACATCAAGAAAATACACTGGATGTCTATTTGGATCTTCAACATTAGTCTTTACGAACTGACCATTTAGCTCAAGCATTAAGCATTGTTTGCTTGATCTCAAAATTGTTTACTTGAAAAGTAGACACTCGAATTCTAGACTGATACCCTCAATATAGCCTACCCAGAAAGTCGTTGACACCCAACTGATCGTTTTTGTGACACTCCAATTGTAACCACTTTATCTTCATTAGAGACCATTATTGAACCTCTCAAATAGTTGCACTTACTCAAAATAGTCCAAAGAAATGAAATTCCAAAGTTTGCCATAAATTACTACTCGTTTGGTCAAAATTACAAAAGTTTGGGCCAATTTTGAAAATTCATAAATAATTCTAGAAAATTTGAAATTGAGTGGTTCAAATCTCTAAATGAAGCCCATACAAGGAAAATATTCACTTGTCTAATAACTTGCCCAATTAATACAATTTATTACATAAAGATGCACTGTTCATATGGTCATTTTCAACTTTCCTTGTTTTTCTCTCAACTTTGGAAGACCATAACTTTCTGTATAGATGTATAGATTCAATGATCTTGGTCTTGTTTTAAAGCCTAATATAAGAACTATGTTTCTAGAAAAGTTCAGATTAATTGGACTTTATTTACCATTTTTTCCTATAACAAAAATTTGAAGAATTGGCAAGGTTTTGATTCATTAAGTGCATTTAGCTTACTTTTCTTTACCATTAGTATACATACTCTCCTTAATGACCAATCCTTAACATTCTAGCATAATTATACATGATTATCCAACTATCCATATAGTAAACATGCAGAGGTTTAGATTACATATATTCTAAAAGTTCAAGAAGATACAAAGCAGAACTTCTCAAGTTACATTTAAACAAGAAAACACAAATAGCCTTCTTTACTCTTCCATTAGCTTGTCTTTACCCTTACATGAACTTGGACCTAGGAATGTTGTTTTGGGAGAGTGAGATTTCAAAGAAATCCCAATAGCAAAAAACTAACACATCCACCAATATGTATGACAATTATCTATTATTTGGCTAAATATGCATGAACATGTGATCTTCATATTTTCATACACTTTGCACAAAACAATAGCATGATAAAGGCAACAAATTCCAACATTTGTAATACAATAAGCATATATCATAAACAATAATCAATACAAAAATTAGTAAAGAATTAATAGTTGTTGCTACCTTTTATCCTTAGCTTTACATGACACTTTGGACTTTCCTTTCTTGCTTTTCAAGCTCTTTCTTTAACTTGATCCCCTACAGATAATATCATGCAATTGGCAATTTGGGATTAAAACCAAGCCTTTACAAAGCATTATAACTCATTAAAACTAAGCAAAATCTCTCTTACGCCTTAAGAGCCATATAGCCCTTAAACCTACCAAAAAATGATTCCAATGCTTCCAAAATCCTTTTCTCACTTCTACCCTACACAATTTTCATTCTAAATCCAATGAAAGCATCAAAATCATCAAAAACTCATTCCTTCCCTCTATTCTTGGTTTGACCGAAATCACATGCATATGGACAAAGTGATTTTTCAAACTTCCTATTGCATGTAAGTGTATATTCTTGTTCTTTAACCATTTCTAATGCAATATTTAACATCAAACACTTCTTCTCTACACAAGAGAGATTTCATCTAGCATGCTCATTAGGGTTTGAAGATTCCAAAATTTCATATACAACATCAATCAATGCAAGACTTACATTAATCAACTCCCTAGGATGCATAGAACACTTTCCTACAAATCTTTTCTTCTAAGCCTTACTGTTTCTCATTTTGCACAACTTGGATGATATAAATGGAGAGAAAAATCTGTTTTGGGATATTTTTAATGGTTTAAATCACGTACTTAAAAGCTGGTATCACTTAGTTTGATAAAGTACCTTAATTCTAATGAATTCTATCACTGGCTAAGATATTTTCCACCTTCATTTTTTACATATGGAGGAGGTCTTGTCAAGTGGCAAAATGGCATCCTTTCATTTTTCTTAAACTTCAATTTTTCTAAAAGCTACTTTACGACATTAAAAATGCTTTTTGGTGATTTCCTGATTACCTAACTGGTTTATGGTCATAGAAAATCCCTAAATTCATATGTTACTTCCATAATTTTTATTTCCCAAAATTGCTTTCAGAGTGCCTTTAATTAATTTTTAAAGAAAACCTAAATTTGGGTTTTTTCGGACCTTTTCTTTTCGATCGGGGAAATTGCTTCTCAGTTTCTCTTGGAAACAATTTGATAAAATACTAGATTTCTGAGCTATTTTCCATTACTCTAAGATCGAAATTTAAGACCTCTACATTTTTTAAATAATTACTTTGACTAATTGTTTACTAAATAGCCAAAAAATTAAATGACCTTTAAAATTTCCATGAAGGCTATTTTGGTCATTTTAACTCAAACCATATCTCAATTGTTGATCAGTGAATTTTTCTCTATCAGATGGTATCATAAAAATTTTCTGATATTTTGGTCAAACTTTGACCAAGTGGACCAAAATTCCCTTGCATGATCTAAATGGCAATATGGTCCCTAATCTTTATACTTTTTCTCAAATAAACTTTCATGCCCTTAACTTCTTTTCCTTCTTTTTCCTTTAGGCCCTGATTCAACATTTCTCTTATTAATTTGGCCTTTAATTTTAGTCACTAAAAATATGGATATTACAGTTTTCATCTAGAGCCATCTTTGCGTTAATATTTATTGCACCTTGTTTTTCTTGATTTGTAATGTTGTCAGCTCTAAGACTTCTTCAAGGTTCTTTGTTCTATATGGTGTCTTTATAACTTTGGATTTACAAGGCATCAAGTACCAAGGTACTTGAAAAACAAAAAAAAATTCCAAGAATACCAAACAATAAGAGACTTAAAAAATAAAAACAAATAAAATAAAAAGTAAATTAAATAGTAAATAAAAAATGCTCAAACTAAAAATATTAAAAGATTTCAAATTCTAATCACCAGTTGCCTTGAGACTCTCGCAATGGCCCCAAAAACTAGATGCTACCAAAATTTAATTATACACCATTTGATATATTTACTATTTTAAACTCATAATCTTTTAAAATTATATTGATAATTGTCCAAATATATCAAAAATATATGAAAAACTGGAGAGTTATCACTGAGAAATTAAATAAACATGGTTTTATCTAAATCTATCTAATAGATATAATTCAACTGATAACTCTCTAATTTTTATTATATTTAAGATATATTTTTAATATATTTGGGGAGTTATCAATATATTTTTTATTTCAAATTAGTAAATCTATGATTCTAAATTTAAATTAGTAAATCTAAGATTCTAAGTTTAAAATAACAAATATTGATCATCTTAGGGATTAATCAAATCATAAATGATGAAAATAATAACTTAAAGTTTTCCGAAATTAGAAAATAAATGATGAAAATGATATTTTATTATTTTGTTATTCTTTTCAGGAAGTTATGGAGAGGAAATCCAGGAAAATCAAAAGATAAAGAAAGTTTCCAAGAAAAAGAGAGAGAAAAAAAAAAGAATAGCAAAGTGCGACAGTGGCAATGGCATTTCATGCATATATTTATATACATATAACAGAAAAATGGCTTGGAAGAGAAAAAAGGGCTTTGGAAGTTGTGCAACACTTTATATATGTATATAAATATAAGAAAGGCCACAAAAAGGGAAGTGACGTTCATCATTCCTTTCTCTTGCTCTCAGTCCCTCCTTTCATCAATCACAAATTCTCTTTCTTTTCTCTCCTCCCTCACCTTTTCTCTCCATCTCCCCTCTTTCATCACATCATCATCTTCTCTCTCGCACAATCATCGTTTCTTCCATGGCTGAACCTAGTCTCCCCAAGATGATGAGTGGCTAAATCCTATTGTTTCTTAGAGATGAGATCTTGACTTGAGTTCCTGAAATTTATTAGGGGAGTTATTTTTATTTAATCTTGTTACTTTTTTATTTATCTTGAATTCATAATTTTAGGATTTATTATGTTTAACTCTGTTCACGATTACATATTTTTGTAGTTGTTTTGGATTGTTGTGCTTGTTTGGTTTTATCTTTATATTTCCCAATTGATTTTATAAATTTATATGTGCTTTAGTGATCATTGGTTCATATAATATAATTTTATCAATTTAAATGTCACGATAGTGCATTTATTAGGGGAACCAAGCGCATTAATTTAATTCAATCCACACGTCAAGTTGTATTTGTATAATATTTTTAAGCAATAGCTACAAATGCGATAGTAGAAGTAGTCATTTATTAAAATATTAGACTCATTGCGATTGATTGGGGTTTTCCATTAGACTTGATGATTTTAAAACTCCCATTATCTTAATTGAATAAGGATAGTCAATTACTCATTTCCAAGAGCATATTCCATATTTGCATTTCAATCCACTTCATTTATTTATCCCAATTTTATTAAGAAATTAAAAAAAGAGTAGTTTAGGATTTAATTTTCTTGCATCCAATTAGTTATAACTAAAGAAAATCAATTTCGCAATCCATCCCCATTTTGTATTACAATTTAGTCTCTTAATAAACCTAGGGAAGTTAAATTAAGATTCCTTGATAAAAAGAACAACCCGAGTATTGCACTCTACTGCAATTCTTGGTTTGAAAATATTTTGCATTTGATCTCAAGGAGTAAAGAATCATTCAAATTAATGACGCCGTTGCCGGGGAGTCATCTTTGACTCTCTTAGTTTGCTAAGTGTCAATTTAAATATTGATGGGGTATTTTTATTTTTTCTTTAATTAATTAATTTATTCGTTTATTTTAATTTTATCTATTTATTATTTATTTCAATTTTTTTAAATTTTTTAATTTTCATTATTAGTAGAATTTTTTATTTTTTTATTTTTTATTTCAATTTTAGAATTAGTAGAATTTTTTTATTTTTATTTCCATTTTTTCTCTTTTTTTCTTAGTGTTTTTAATTGATTAATTAATTTGTTTATTTTCATTTTCATTTATTTGTGTTTGTATTTTTTTTATTTTGTTAGTATTAGTAGAATTTTTCTTTTCTTTTTTTCGCATATATATAATTTGGCATATTATTCCTCTTTGCATAAAAAATATGAACCATGGTTTTCTCTCAAACAATTGCATTGATGCGCAACAACTGGAGGATCTTCAAACTCAGATTAATTACCAAAGGAGATGTTCACTTAGTTAAGAATGAGGTAGTCCATTTCTGAATTCATACTATGATTCATACAACCAATTTTCTTCCTAAACCTTCCAACAATCAACCAATCAGCTATAAGATTTCTCTAAGATTGACCTTACTCCTATCTAAACTTTTGTAGAAGGATGCACCCTTTAACTTTGATGATTCTTGTAAACAGGATTTCAATGAATTAAAGGCAAAACTATTTCTCCTCCCATTTCAACCTCCCCTGTGTGGACATTACCTTTTGAGCTAGCTTGTGACACTTCTAATAATTGTTGATACCTTGTTTTGATGATAACAAAATTGTGTTAAGAATTTGTAAAATGATTTATTAAGTCTCAAGTTCCAAAGTTTTGATTCAGTGCTTCTTGAAATTACTCGAGTGTTTTTATCAAAGTATTGACAGTACTCGAGCAATGGAATCCAATACTCGAGCAATGCATGTTTTGAACTTAAGAAATTGAGTACTCCCAGGTAATACTCCAAGTACTGACATGAAGTGTTATCAATACTCGAGTGTTGGAATGTGGTACTCGAGCACTGTGCTTTGAAAATAAATTTTTAAACTATGCTCTGAGTGAACACTGCATGTATTGGTTGATAGCAGAGCCAATGCTCGAGCACTAGGTTTCTAGTACTCGAGCATTGAGGTTTCTGAAAACACTTCAAGTCAACACTCCAAGTATTCGCTGAAAGTATTGCCAATACTCGAGCACCGTATTTCAACACTTGAGTGTTGACTATTTTTCTCAATATTGTCAGACAACACTTCCAGCATTGGCTGACAGCATAAGCTAATGCTCGAGCCCTGCAAATGCAGCACTCGAGTGTTGAGCCTTTTATCAGTGCTGTCAAGTAATACTTCAAGTAAAAGCTTCCAACAGAGCCAACACTCTAGCACAGGTTAACAGCACTCGAGTGTTATGACCTTTCACTCAACACTGGAAGCCAACACTGCAAGCATTGTCTGCCAGCACTGTAACACTCGAGCACTAGCTTTCAATGCTCGAGTATCAGGCTGAAAACTTTCATTGTTCACCAATACTCTATCACAATACTTCCAGCATTCACCTCCAGCATTACTAACACTCGAGCATCATGATTTCAGCACTCAAGTATTATGATATGTCAAAATTATATTTTCCAACACTTGCACAGATTACTCAAGTATTCTAAGAAAGCATTGTCAGTACTCAAGCACTGAGATTTATCACTCGAGTAGTTGACCCTGTTGAAAACACTTTCATATAATACTCGAGCATTGCATAAAAAGCATTGAACTTTTCTCTGAAATATTTTGAGCAACACTCGAGCATTAAAACCTTATGCTCGAGCACTGTCTCTCTTTCTCTCTCTGACAGCTTTGTGTCTGACACATCTCACCTACGCTTTATACCTACTTCCCTTATTTGTGTAATGACACTTTTGAATTCTAACTGCTCTCATAAATACAGTAGCTTGAAACAATCAATGAGGAAAGAGGCAAAGCATGGTCCGAGGCTCGGAGATCTTAACGTTCTTCTCCAACATTTATCGTTGTCTGACTCAGAAGCATTAAATGCCATTAATGCAGAAACCATCGGTCGTTGATGAGAGTAACGTCTATTGAATGCAGTCTAATGGACACTTCATCAATTCTCAGCTATAAAAGGACCAGCATTCATTACAGAGAAAAGACGAACATCCTGAGCATTAAAATCTGCATTTACTACGTTCTCTGTAATCCTTCATTAATTCTTTCTGAGCTTCATTATTAGCCATCTACTCTGCTGAGAGAGTTATCTAAGGCCAAAAATAATTTGTAAACTTGTGAAAAACTCAAGGACAGGGCCTTGAGTAAATTGGGCTAAAAGTGAGTTAGAAAACAGAGAGTATCATACTCTGTTATAGTGAGAAGAGAAAAGGGGAGTGATACCCAGGTTGTAAAGGCTTGTGAAGCCTGTTTTACTGTTGATAGTTGATTTACAATTCTCAGGGGTGCTCTGAGGACTGGACGTAGGTTAAGGAGACTGAACCAGTATAAATTACTGTGTTCATATTTCTTTCTCTCGGTTACTTTACTTTTTATTTCTGTGAAATTTTAAGTGCCTGATTTTTAATATTAGACCAATTCACTCCCTCTTGGTCAAATCCTGTTCTAACAATAATGTTGTTGGTGTGATGCTAGGTCAACGAGATGGTAATTTGTCTCGTGTGATTGCATATGCATCAAAGACTTTAGATGATGCATAAAGAAATTACACAACCACAAAAAAGGAATTGTTTGCTATTGTATTTACATTGGATAAGTTTAGACAGTATCTAATTAATTCTGAGTTTTTTTATACAGACCATGCAGCAGTAAACTTTTTTTTTAATAAGAATCACTCCAAACCAAGGCTTATTAGATGGATGATGTTACTATAAGAATTTAATATCAAAGTTAAGGATAGACCAGGAACAACATCTTGAAGTTGATCACTTGAGCATACTGCCAGACGACACAAGGGGAGTAATTGATTCTAATCTCAATTGTGATGACTTCCCAGATTCTTCTCTCTTCTATGTCTGTTAATGTCCTTGGTTTGCTGATTTAGTTAATTATCTTGTGACTGGTTTAACCCCTGATCATTTGTCTCTATTTCATGGCCAAAAGCTGCATAAAAAAGCCGAGCACTACATATTGGATGACCCTCTGATCCTACCACTACATATGGGAAACAACAAAACCAGGATTGAGGTGTAAAAGATGTTGGATCATGGATTTCCTCTTAAAAATGATTTAGCCCATCATAGTTAACATAATATGAGGGAAAGTGATAGTTTTCACACTAAGTTTTGTAATGTAAACCCCAACAACTCACTGGGTCAAAAATTCCATGCAATGAACTCCATTCCATGAAACCCTTTAAAAACACATAGTGTGTGTACGGAAGTCGCAAAGTGAAAATTCAACTCAACACAATATTGCCTCTAAAATCAAGCACAACTAGGAAGATAGAAGAGAACAACAAAGATCTTGTTGAATAGGTAGAAATGAGACTTTACCCTACCAAGTCAAACACAAAGCAGGTTCAATACACAAATAATCCAAGTTTGGCTTGACCGAGACCAAGTATTTACGTACAAATCACAAGTCGTAACTCAGAAACTATGTAATCTATAACATAAATACATATTGAAAATATTATTACATCCCTTTTTAGCATACTGAACTTAGACCCTCTTCATTTCCAAGAGGAAGGGAGATGCTCAGCTACTCATGGCAAGTAGTTTCGGGCTCTGGATGGATGATTTGAGATGCATGGATGGATTAGGGATGAGATGGGATGAGATTATGGTTGTGTGAGTAGAGAGAATAAGAGAAATGAAAGATGGGTTAGTGTTCTTACCTCCAACTCCATCCCCCCTTTGAAACATACCGTAATTAGCATATACCAACCGTCCAAGGTCGAATCTAAGAAGGTGGGTCGGGTAATTCTTCCATTTGGAGTATAACCTGGTGCTGATGTGCGATATTCACCACGGCAAACTTAAGGTTTCAACACTGCGAACCTCTCCCAAGAGTTGTTGCTTGGCTGCTTGATCTTTGGTCGTGACGAACTTTGAATTATGCCGCGATGAAATGTTCCATAGCTGCTTCCTCATGATCTTTGATAGAGTTCCTAAAATGAATTAGCAAACATGTGAAGCATCACTTGCTCATAATGGAAATTAAGTGCAAATGTATCATTATTCATGGCAATACACCTGAAATCAAGCTAATCAAGATCAACAACTCTAAATCTCAATTTGAGCACAAGAAGGGACATGAAGGGCCAAAATGACATTAAAAGCTCTGGAAATTCTAGCAAAAATATTGTTAAAATAAAGCTCAATCAAATTCCCCCACACTTAAACCTCTATACTCCCGGACAAAGCTTTTCAAAAACTTTAAAATGATCATTGCATCAAGAATGTACCTATATGAGTACAGGACCATAGAATTTAGTAAAAGCGCCAGTCAAGGAATTAACATGGATCATGGCAGAGACAATAGTCAATCGAGTCCTTAGAGAGTTTAATTCAAAAGACTGAATAAAAGAGACTTCCTCTCACAAAGGTATAAGTGTTTCTCTCCAAGCTCACTAAGTAAGGATAATTTCACTCATGGTCTGCTTAATTAAATCTCTACCATAAGCTTGTAATTATTCTACCTCTCCACCACAATATAGTGTGAATCAAGAGGGCTTTGGGGGTTTATGGTGGATGATGGAGAATTGAAAATAAAGAAAGGAAGTGATTGAAAAAAAATTCTTAAATACACAGCACCAAAGAAAGCTAAACATGTCAATGCCTTTGCAAAACTTTAGAGAAATAAATGTTCAAACATATGATTTCATCAACACTTTTCTCTATCTTTTCTTTCTCCTTCACTTCTTATTCTCTTTTTTTTAATTTATTTATACATATATTTTTTATTTACCCCTTTTCCTTTTTTTTCTTTTTTTTAGAGTATAGAAACTACAATTTGACAAAATAATGCTTGCATATGAAGATAGAGTTTTGCAAACCTGGTTTCCAAGAGTGATGTGCTCAAAAGGGTGACAATGGTTAATTTATGTTGGGTTTGTGTTTGGGCAAAATGAAAGGTTTTGAAATGAATGCCTCTTTCATTTTTACATAATATTGGATCATAAAGCTTTGATTAAGAATAAGACAAGTTTTAGAGAGATTAAAAATCAAGACAGACCCACACAAATCAAATGAAGCTAGGCCCAGTTATCCTCACTACAAGGCTAATGTCTCAATTAAAAATTCTCAAGAGTTAAAAACTCAAAGAGTCAACTTAAAATTGCACCTACGCTGCTCTTTTGCTAATAACTCGAACATGCAATTTACCAAAAGCTTTTTGTAACACTCCATAACCTTGTCTTTAACTTCATTTTATATCCATTTGGAAGCACCTTTAGGCCTTTAGTGATTTAGAGTAACCAAAGAGTGAAAGATAAAATTTTCAAGTTTCGGATTACTATTCACGTCACTATTCACAGATTTTTTGAGCCAGCTTTGAAAATTCATAACTAATTCTAAAAAAATCAAAATTGAGTGCTTCCAATTTTTATTTGAAGATTTCAAGATCCTTTACAGGGAAAAAACTACTCATTAGGTCATTAACTTGACATTTGAATCAGTTTATTGTACAAAGTTGCACTGTTCATTTGGTAATTTTTCATTTTCCCAAGTTTTTCTGTGATTTTTAGCTAAATTTGGAACATCATAACTATTCGTACAAAACTCCAATTCCAGTGTTCTTTAACTTGTTTTAAATCTTGTAATGTGAACTATTTTTCTGGAAGATTTCATTGCATTTGGAGTTCATTTGCTCTGTTTTATGATAGGTCAAAGTATGGGGTTTGACCAACTTCACACTTGCCAATTTGTCAAACTTGTGACTTTCTTACTTCATAATTTGACATACTATCTTTTAGGTTTATTTTGATCATGATCAACCATGCATTTGTAAATATCTAAGGCATACATTCACTACCTCATGGCTACCATGTGACACTCCTTAATCTTTACCTTTAGCTTCATTAAATATCTATTTGGAAGCACATTTAGGCCTTTAGTGACCTAGAGTAACCAAAGAGTGAAAAATAACATTTTCAAATTTAAGGTTACTATTCACGTCACTATTCACAGATTTTTGGGCCAACTTTGAAAATTCATAACTAATTGTAGAAAAATCGAAATTGAGTGCTTCCAATTTATATTTGAAGCTTGTAAGTTCCTTTACAAGGAAAAATACTCCTTGAGTCATTTACTTGTCCAAATGACACAGTTTAATTCGTGAAAATGTACTGTTCACTTGGTCATTTTCTATTTTTCTCAGGTTTTCCAGTGATTTTCTTCAAACTTTGGAACTTAATAACTTTCTGTACAAAACTCCAAATTTAGTGTTCTTTGGCTTGATAAAAATTTCACAATATGAACTATTTTTCTGTAAACTTTCATTCCATTTGGAGTTCATTTGCTCTATATCTCGTCAGCCCAAAGTTAGGGGTTTACTTGACTTGACTTTACCATTTCAACAACTTTTCCAAATTCAAAACTTTGCTAACTAAAGCCCTCACTTTTACTTCTTTCTTAACCACATTTAAGCATGCAATTGATGTTCCTTAACTAGGATATATCAACCATATGTGCATATACATACATCACATATTACATGCCAACTTAAAACTAAAAACATCCCATTAATACATAACCTAAATATCATCCAAGAAAGCATTATAAATGTAACTTCATGCTTCCATAACCTTCTCTTTTCCCTTGGATGAACT
>JANTPZ010136080.1:0-14346 GCA_025593235.1 Vachellia pachyceras
TTTATTCCATTTCTGCCTAATTTTTCCTCCCCAATCCAAAAATACCAAAAACAAATTTTAATTTCTGCATTTAGATAGGTAGGTTAGTTTATTTCAAACTAAACCCCATTTGCATTTTTGCATCGCAAACATAAGCATAAGCTAAGAACTTTTGGTGCGCGACTTGCTTCCGGTGAGAACGACTCTGGGTTGCAACTATACAACCCTTGGAGATTATAAATTTAATTCTTGGCAAATTTTCAAGGTTGACCAACGACACTGTTTTGTGATTTGCGAGATAGGGCACGCCACTTGGTAACGTGCACACATCCCAACACTAAATTGAATTTCAGGTCTACTTATCATGAGATAGAGTAGAGATCCAATCATTCCTCTGTATCTCTTGATGTCATAGTCTTTTCCGTTCACATCTGCATCAAGGGCTGCTGTTGAACTCATATGAGTGTCAGCACTTTTGCATTGATCCATTCCAAACTTCTTCAGCAGCACTTTGAGATATTTGCTTGGTTAATGAAGATGACATTCTTTCTTTGCTTAATTTGAAGTCCAAGAAAGAAATTTAATTCTCCCATCATAGACATTTCAAATTATTCCTGCATCATCTTAGCAAATTCTTGGCAAAGATTATTGTTAGTAGCATAAAAATAATGTCATCAACATAAATATGCACAACTAACAAATTAGATTTTGAATGTTTGATAAATAGAGTTGTATCAACTTTTCCTCTAACAAAATCTTTCTTGATTAAGAAATTACTCAACCTTTCATACCAAGTTCTAGGAGCTTGCTTTAAACCATTAAAGAGCAGTCTTGAGTTTATAAACATGATTTGGTTTGGAAACATCTTCAAAACCAGGGGGTTGTTCCACGTAAACTTCTTCCATGTTAAAACCATTTAGGAAAGCACTCTTTACATCCATTTGAAAAATTTTAAAATCCATAATACAAGCAAAGCCAAGTAAGATACATATAGCCTCTAGTCTAGCAACTAGAGCATACGTTTCCTCATAGTCAATGCCTTCTTCTTGATTATATCCTGTTGCTACTAATCTTGCTTTGTTTCTGACAATAATTTTGGATTTATCAAGTTTGTTTTTAAGCACCCATTTTGAACCAATGACAGTGTGATCATTTGGTCTGGGCACCAAGTCCTAGACTTGGTTTCTTTCAAACTGGTTTAATTCTTCTTCCATTGTTATGATCCAATCATTGTCAGTCAAAGTTTCCTCAATGTGTTTAGTAAAAGCTGAAAATTAAGCCTCATTTGAAATCCTTTTTCTGGTTTGTACACCTTCATTCACCTCTCCAATAACTTAATTGATGGGGTGATCACGAATGTACTTCCAGGCTCTTGGTTGAGGTGATTGAGGAAGTTCTCCTGATTGTTCATTTTCAAAAACATTTGTTGGTTGACAATCAGTTGAACTATAATTGTTTGCATTTTCTAAACCGTTTGAAATGATAACTTCTTCATCAATGTCAGGTTTTGGTAGAGGTTCAGTTTCAACAAAAACTACATGCATAGACTCTTCAACACACAAGTTCGCTTGTTGAAAACTCTAAATGCTTTTTTTAGTGGAGAAAACTCTAAATACTTTACTTATATTAGAATAGCCAAGAAATAGACCTTCATCATATTTAGGATCGAATTTACCAAGGTTATCCTTGCTATTGTTGTGAATGAAGCATTTGCTACTAAATACGTGCAAATGAGACATATTTGTTTTTCTGCCCTTAAATAACTCATAATGTGTTTTCCCGAGTGATATCCTGATGTATGCTCTGTTGGATATATATCATGTTGTGCTTAGAACATCTGCCCAGAAGACTTGTGACACTTTCTTTTCTGTCATCATTGCATGTGCCATGTTAGCTAGCACTCTATTTTTCCTTTCCACCACTCCATTCTGCTGAAAACAGCAAAAACAAGCATCTATACATATACAGCTGCACAACAACGACTCTTTCATGTTCTACTCAGTATAATGAAAGCTAGAGATCGAAATGAGGGAAGTTTATTGAATTTAAAATCACCTAAAAGAAGAAAAACAACTAATCCTACTGGAGAGTCCCCCCCACACTTGTTTTCATCATTAATCAATTAAATTCAACCAATCATATGATAATAAGAAGAAAACAAGAGAGGAAAGAGACAACCTTCTGCTTAAATCTCCTTAGACTTTTGTAGGAGAAGTTCTCATCCCGCATGAGAAGCATGAATTCCTTTATTTCAACTCCTCCAATGTTGGACTGTACAGGAAGATGCTCTTGATTAATGAGTAGAGGCGTTGAAACATTGGACTTGTCGCCACAACTTTGCTTGGTCTGATTCTGCAAAATAAACATTGGACCAGCAGCAGTATCTAATCTAAGAATGCAAATATGGAGAGATATAGGATGGATTGAGAATATCTTGGGAATAAAACTCTCCAAGTATGAATCACAACTAAGAAAGTCAATAAGATTCCCTTCAGTAGGAATTAAGCAATCAACCAAATTATTAAAATCCTTTTGTGCTTGCAAAGTGGATGTTAAAAGTTTACAACTTTTGGAGCTCAACACATCATCTTTGCAATCACTAGAGGATTCATCTTCATTACAGGATTCATTCTCATTTACGATTTTATCAATTAAAGTTTTAGAATCCTTATATGGGGGATCATCCTCCATAAGTTCATGCTTATTACTTTTAGTGATTCTAGTACTATTAGATATGAAATGTTCTTTACCAAAGTTCTTGTTATGCCATACCACAAGTTTATCGTTCTTTCTATTAATACAAAGCATGCATATGACATCATCATCACAAGAACAAGATAAAGCCTCATTTAATTCTATATCCCCATCATGTATAGTACTAGGAGGAGAAGCGTGATTATCACACAAGGAGGCAGTGACAGTATAAGCAACACCCTCAATAAAAGCATCACAACATGCATTCAAGTGAGCATTAGTATTTTCAAACATTTGAGAACACTCAACAAAAATGTCCTCATCCACTTCATCCTCACTATTAATTGAAGATTCAACAAAAATAGTAGTGATAAAATGTGAATTATTCTCCTTAAAGATAGGAACAATATTACCTGGAGGTATATGAGCTTGAGGATTCCCCACATGTGGATTGTCATTTGACACTTGAGTCCGAGTTCCATGCTCATTCTCTTGTAGTTCTTCAAGCCAAGGTTTTCCCTTTTTACCTCTAGTCTTTATCCACAGCATATGATCGTAGTAGGAAGTGAAAAATTCATCGATATCTTCCATCTCCTCAAAACTTTCCGTTGTCCCTTGCATGAGTAACACAAGGTATTTCTCCTTGAGTTTATCATATTTTCTGGTTAGGGCATTTGTTAGGTCATCCAAGTCATTGGAAGAAGGAAGAATATCTTGTTCATTTGGTTGCATGGTGATAGGTTCAGGAGGAGGATAAGTTTTACATGATGATTGAGGTTGGTGGAAAGTAGGTTGGAAGGGATAGTCATATAGCTCGTATGGAGAATTAGGGGTATGTAGGTAGGATGGTGACATGTGTTATTGATATTGTTCATATGGTGGAGAGAATGGTTATATGGTGGTTGATATAACGGTTGCATGGGTTCAAAATATGGATTATATGATGGAGAAGGAGACTCATAATATGGTTGGGAGGTTTGGAATGAGAGTTGGTGGTGGGGTTTGTAGTATGGATTGGGAAGTGGGTTATCACATTCATGACCAAATGAACATCTCTTTTGATCGTGCATCCACGTTTGGAGATCCTCTAATCGATGCTGTATGGATGCAAGGCTTTGAGAGAAATAATTTTCCATATCTCCTACAAAAGAATGAGAGTTTGGGGGTAAAATAAAATTAAAAAATTTCAATTTAAATAAAATAAAGAAGCTGGGACATGAAAGATGAAAATATGTATGATATGTATGTATTGAAAATGAAATGAATGAAGTGTGAAAAGCAAAGCTTGGCCGCAGCGAAAATTGATTTACGTCGTGGCGAACAGTACCCGAGAGGGTAAACAAGTTAAGATTCAGCTTGTTGCCACGGTGAAAATGAACTGTGGTCACAGCGCATACACCACTCCCGAGAGGAATATCTAGTCAAAATTGCAAGTTTAGCCACGGCGAAATTCAAATTTGGTCACGGCGCACAACACCTGAGAAGAATTTCTCTGTGAAAGTTCATGTGTGTCAAGGCGAAAAATGAAATTGGTCGAGGTGAAAATGTGAATATTGTGAAGAATGCAGCAGAAACAAGTGTATACTAATATGCAATGCTATGATTTAAACAAACTAATCCTATATTATGAACAAAGATGCAAAACTAACAAACAAAAACACAATCTAACAACTAATGGCACTTAGCTTCCCCGGCAAGGGTGCCAAATTCTTGATCCGACTAAGCAACAAATTGTAAACTTAAGTCGTTGGTTAGCCTTGAAAATGGATCAGGAATATTAATTGTGATTTCCAAGGATTGTACAGGGACAACCCCATGGTCGTTCTCTCTGGAAGCTACTATTGCGTACCAATAATCCTTAGCTTGTGATGCAAATGCAATAAGTTTTTAATCAAATTATGCTATGTACCTAAACTAATTAAGAAATAAAACTTGTTTTTGGTATTTTCTGGTGAGAAAGAAGGCAAAGGCAGATTGGAATGTGAAAAGGGTATGTGATGGTGGTTTCCTCTTGAAAACAAATTGCTTCATCATAGTTTGCAAAGGATTAGGGAAAGCATCAACTTTCGCACTAAGTTTCGTAATAAAAAACTCCAACAACTCGCTAGGTCAGAAATCTCATGAAATGAACTCCATTCCATGAAATCCTTTAAGAACAGTTAGTGTGTGTACAGAAATCGCAAAGTGACAAAATCAACTCCATACATTGTTGACTCTAAAACCAAGCACAACTAGGATGATAGAAGAGAACAACAAGATTTCATTGAATAAGCAAAATGAACTCCTTTTCTCGAAAAATCATGAACTTCGTAATTTGTGTGTAAATGCTTGGTCTCGGTCGAGCCAAACTTGGATTATTGTGTATTGAGTTGTTTTGTGATTGACAAAGTAGAATGGAGTTCATTTTGCTTATTCAATGAAATCTTGTTGTTCTCTTCTATCATCCTTGTTGTGCTTGGTTTTAGAGTCAACAATGTATTGAGTTGATTTTGTCACTTTGCGATTTCTGTACACACAGTAAGTGTTCTTAAAGGATTTCATGAAATGGAGTTCATTTCATGAGATTTCTGACATGGCGAGTTGTTGGGGTTTTTAATTATGAAACTTAGTGCGAAAGATGATGCTTTTCCCTAATCCTTTACGAACTATAATGGCACAATTTGTTTTCAAGAGGAATCCATATCACATACACTTTTCATATTCAAATATGCTTTACCATCTCTCTTTCACCCAGAAAATACTAAAAACAAGTTTTATTTTGTAATTAGTTTAGGTACATAGTATAGTTTGATTTGAAAACCGATTGCAATTACATCGTAAGCATAATCACAAGCTAAGGATTATTTGTACGAAATATTAGCTTACGGAGAGAACGACCCTAGGGTTGTCGCTGTACAATCCTTGGAAATGACAATTAATATTCTTGATCCATTTTCAAGGCTAACCAATGACCTAAGTTTACAATTTATGGCTTAGTCGGACCAGTAAGCTTATTCCAATCCCTGAAAACAGGGAAAGTTAAGAAAGTAAAGACAAAGCTATAAGTCCTGAATAAAGTATAGTCAGGCTAGCTAAAATGTCAGAGCCTAAAAAATTGAAGCTTAAAGTGTTATGTATGAATACTAGCAGATAGCTATGAAGATAGCTAAGTAACATGAGATCTAGAAAGTAAAGTGAAAGTTTCTCTGAACTATGAAAGCACAGAAGAACTAAGGGAAGTGAGAAAACTTAAAAGTTCCCTATTGGAGTGCTGAAGTTCAGAAATGAATGTTATAACTCTAAAATGCCTGCTATGAGGCTATAAGTATGAGTTAAGAAAGGAAGAAAGACATAGAACCCTAGAAATTATACGAACTCACCAGGTATTGAAAGAAAAGACTTAGAGGTGAGTTAAAGGCAAAGACACATAAAAGGGACAGATAGTAAAAGTCAGCAAAGAATGAGGCTGACATGATGAAATGACCATTGAAATTTAGGCAACAAGTAAGATTGCCTTAGAAATTTTATTTTTCAAAAGTAATGATAAGATAGTAAAGATCAAGAAGCTCTACTAAAGAGATAAATTGGCATGATTCTGAGATAGTCAAAGAATGGCTTAGAGGATAAAGCTGAAGAGATGTATAGAATGTTAAAGATGAAAGGATAGTTATTGTTTGGCCTTACCCCAAGCCTGAGTCAAAGGCGCCCAGAATTTCATGTTTCCTATATAAAAGGAAAGATTCTATAATAGATAATTATAAAAGTATTCTGGCAAGAGCTAGTGCCAGAGAAAGTATGTAATTAAATAGAAGAAGAGATGAAAGTTAAGAGCTTGGAGTAATGACTTAGATATGTAAATTTTGAGGACGAAATTTATTTTAAGGGGGAGAGAAATGTAATATCCACTATTTTCTGTAAATTGAAATAGAGGCCAAACTAATAATTATGAGATAAGATAAGGCCCAGAAATAAAAGTACAAAAAGAGAAGATGTCAATGGACCAAAGAGACCCTAGTCAAATTAGTCCTAAGGCTTTGAAATTACTAAGAATGTAAGCTAGGGACATAAATGTTATTAAGTATAAAGACCAAGGGCAATATGGTCATTGGATAAAAAGGGCCAAACTAGTAGTCAAAAGTCAAGTTAGACCCCAAAGATAGAAAGAGCAGAAAAAGTTGATGCTAATGGGCTGGATAACCCAAAGTCAGACCTGGCTCAGCGGGAGAAATTTTATGAGAACTCCGCAGTTAAGCGTGCTCACCCTGGAGTAGTGTAAGGATGGCTGACCTTATAGGAAGGACTCATATGTCATTTAACAAAAAGACCAAGGACATAAAGGTCTTTAAGTATTAAAAGTAAAGGTAAAATGGGAATTACGAGAGATTTGAGAAAGTAAGGGCAAAATGGTAAATATGAGAAAATGGAAGGGCATTTTGGTCATTTGACAAAGTCAAAGTCAAAATCAAAAGTCAACTGTTGACCAAAAATTTACAGATGCCCAATAGATAGATGACTCACTGATCACAACCGTAATTCCTGGATTTTCCAGATTCGGACTAGATTTCTGTCTATATAATTTTGAAGGGAAAAAAGGGAAAAATAATTATTTAAGGTACCAGGAGTTCTCAATCAGAGACCAGAGTATGGAAAAATTAGTGAATTTTATAGTATTTAATAAAATTATTTCCCAGTATACGATTAAGGCGATTTTCCCGAATAAGAGGAAAAAGACCCAAAAATCCCCAAAATATAATTTATTTCAAAAATTAATTTTGGATAATCTAGAGGGCATTTTGGGAAAATAAAAAGGGCTAGAGTATCAGTGAAAAATGTAGAAATTTTTAAGGTCCTAAAAATATTTTGCCCTCCAATTACACGTTTTTAGGCGTTTTAGACAGGATAAAGTAACCCTGTTAATTTTGATGAGATCAAGGGGTATTTTAGGGATTTCATAATTTAAAGGAAAATATGGATATTAAATGAGGAAGAAAACATCTCCAGAAAAGTAGAAAAAGATTTACCGGAATAAAGTTATGTTTACCGGTAAAAAGTGTAATCGATAAAAGTAACCAAATGGGATTTAATTTGGTTAGCCTAACCATATTTTTACCCCTTAGTTACAGCCATTATTAGCCACTTTTAATGAACCAATGAGAAGCTAACACTTGATAAAGAGGTGGTTAAATCTCCACCCTTAGATTAAGCTTAACTATTAAGACTACATCTTAGCCTTCCAATTTTTATGAAGGATTTTATAAAGCAATTTTCCCTCCATTTCCCTCCCACTTTGGCCGACATATTGGACAGAAAAATTGAGAGAGAGGAGACGCCATTTTCACCCAACAAGAGAAGAGAAAAGCTTGAGAAAATCCAAGGTAAGAGTTGAAAGCACTTGAAACCACACATATTCTAACTTCTTGTGATCTCCTCTTCACTTTCCATGGATTGGAATTTTGATTAGATCTCTCTTTCTCAAGTTTCATGGTTAGGGTTCATAAGAGCAAAAGTTAGAAGGAGAGGGATTTAGAACTATTGGTTGGTTGCAAAAGACTCCTTGTGATGTAAGGAGCACCTTGATGTATATCTTGTTGTTGTTTGGAGCTTGTTCTTGGATTTTGTAAAATTTGGGATGATGAACCCTAAGGGGAGATGCTGCCCAAATTTTTATTTGATATTGAAGAGTTGAATTCAAGCTAGAATATCCATGGAAATAAGTTTGAGATCAAGAATATGTTGGTATAAGTGTTAGAAATTGGAAAAAAAATTCATGTTGATGGTATTGTGTGTGTGTCTTGGCCAGGTCTGGAATTTGGGGAAGGAGTGTTGTTTTAATGATTTTGATGCTTCCAATCAATGGTTTTAAAATGAGTTTTTGTGCAGGGTAAAAGTGAGCACAAGCTTAGGGAAGCATTAGAAAACATTAAAGACAAGTTTAAAGTCTTAAGGCTTATACAATTCAAAGGGATGATTAAGGGAGATTTACATTGATTTTTGCCTTGGAAATGGCTTGTGTTTGATGGCCATAATACTGTGAATTGTGTAGGAAAAAATTTGGTGAAAGGTAAAGAGATCAAGAGAGCAGCATGACTTAAAATTCCTCAAGTGATCAAGAGAGCATTCAAGCTAAAGAGAAATTAAGAGCTAAAGGTAGCAAAACCATTTAACTCTAATCTAAATTATTATGAAATTTCTTTTGAATGATGCATAACTTGATTTGAAATTTATGATGATGAAAGTGTGGATATGTGCATGTTTATGTTATGGCCATATGAATCTATGTGTTTCATGTTGCACTTTTATTAATCCACATTTATATAGAAAGTTGTCATGCATTTCATGAAGTATGTTAGATAGTTTTCCTATTGGGATTTTCAAAAATCTCATTCTCCCTCACTAACCATTTTTAGGTGGAAGCTCATCAAAGGGTAAGGAGAAAGTAAATGATGCTTGAAGCAAGATTTGTATATGTTTATGATTAAATGATGCTTGAAGCAAGATTTGTATATGTTTATGATTATGGTTTGATGTTGTAAACTTAATTTATTTTGATTAAGGATTGTTATGTAATATGTAACCTAAACTCATGCATGTTGGTTTACTATGAAGTAGCTAGTGTATGCTTTAAGAATTCTCAATTGCATGGTTGATCATGAACAAAAGAGGCTTAGAAGTTATTATGTCAAATTATGAAGTTAGAAAGTAACAAGTTTGACTAATTGTAAATATAAAGTTGGTCATACCCCATAACTTGACCTGTCACGAAACAGAGTAAATGGACTCCAAATGAGCTGAAATTTTCCAAAAACATAGTTCACACTACAAGATTTAAAACAAGACAAAGAACACTGGATTTGGAGTTTTGTACAAAAAGTTATGGCATTCCAAAGTTTGAAGAAAATCAAGAAAACCTGGGAAAATTGAAAAATTACCAATTGAACAGTACAATTTTGCGCATTAAACTGTATCAATTGGGCAAGGTAATGACCCAATGATTATTTTTCTCCTATATAGGAACTTATAAGTTTCAAATAGAAATTGGAACCACTCAATTTTGATTTTTCTAGAATTAGTTATGAATTTTCAAAGTTGGTCCAAAAAGCTGTGAATAGTAACTTTTAAACTTGAAAGTTTCCACTTTGATTCCTTTGGACTTTTTAAGCTATTTGAGGCTTCAAACTGGTTCCAAATCAATATAAACGGAATTTAAGAAGGTTAATAAGGTGTGTTACAAAGATCATGTTGCTTTTGAAGTTAGTGGATTGAAAAATATTAGAGGTGCTCTGAGGATTGGATGTAGGTCAGGAGAACCGAATTAGGATAAATCCATCATGTTCATCTTCTATCCTTTGCTCTCGATGATATAATTTCATTTCTTTTTTTAAAACAAAAAATTTTATTTGTGACCAATTCACCCCCTCTTGGTCAAATCCTACACTAACCGTTATTATATTGAGATGTATCAAAGTATGAATTGATCGATTATGTAGACAATGAATTTAATTTGATCCATCTAAAGATTTTTGTTAGGATGACTGTCAACCAAGAGGGGGTGAATTGGTAGTTTCAAAAATCTTCTAATCAAATCTCGCTTAATCAAAATATATGAATAATAAGTTAATAAAAAATAGAGAACAAAATTGTATAGAGTAAGAATGAAATCACCAGAAATTAGTAGAGATGAAAGTAAGATGAGCATACAACAATTTATCTTGGTTCGGCACTCTTTGATTTACGTTCAGTAAGATTTGCAATCCACTGTAGCTTTCAAGTTTAACATAAGTACTTGGAAAATCATTACAACCATAATAAGCTCAATACGAGGACTTGGAAAGCCTATTTTAAGTTTGTAATGGTTGGTACTTGAAAACCCCATAATTTTTTTCAGGCATTTATGAAACCCACTTAAGTTTGTAACTCTTGGTACTTGGGAACTTTTACAATCACTCCCACTTACCACATGTAAGGTTACACTCTCTATTTCACTTAGGTCTATCCTAAGTTACTCTCAAAGGTTTGGGATGATTACATTTGGAAAAAAGCTTCACTTTATGAATCGGATTATGTTAACATTAAAGTACTTGAAGGGATTATAATCTCAGAGCCATCTATATATATGCGATTCAGAGAATCAACATTTTGACATTGTACGTACTATCTCACCCTCTGCTCTCTTGCTCCTCTTGAATGATTCTTATAATTATAGTTTATGTTGTGCATTTTATCGTTGAGTGTATTATTCTCATTGGTGATTTTTTTGGCATTAGCAATTGGAGAAATTGTTCATTAGAGAGAATCTTCTTCCATTATTCTCAACTTCATCATTCAAAAGTTTGGCATTAAATGTTGCTCTAACAAAAAGCATGGTTGTCGTTGAGAATTAATCTGTTGAGCTAGAACACCGAAAAATTGATTAGACACCCATACCTTATTGCTAAGTAGGAGGATAAGGCATTTATGAAGACATATAAGATTTAAGTCAGTTGAACATGAATAAGGAAAAATTTCAAATAAAGTCAAAGCTTCTGACAACCTGAGACATAGTTAGTTTAAGAGGATAAAATATATTCTCAAGGGTGTTTAAGAATACTCGATTGATATTTGAAAATCATTTCAACAAAACTAAAGTCCTTGAAGAAATACTCAAGTATTGAAAGCATTTCTTGAGTGTTGTTTGAAATTCATTTCATCAAAATTGAGTTATGGAAATAATAGTCAAGTGTGAAAGATATTACTTGAGTGTTTGTTAATACTTTTAACAATGATTGAGCACTTCTGTAAATGTTAGTGTAAATGGTGAATACTTTACTTATACTCGAGAGCATGTAAAAGTATTGCAAAAAAATATCTTTGATGCTTGAGTATGATAAACAATACTCAAGTGTTTTTAATGCTAACACTTCCTTTTATACTTGATACCACCTAAAAATGTTCTAAACAACTTTAGTACTCGAGTATTAACACACCATTTGAGTGCTTGTGAACTTTTTGAATATTAACACCTTCATCCATACTCAAGAGCACTTTGAAGTATTCCAAAATCACTTTGATACTCGAGTATTGTCCACCATACTCAAGTGTTGCAAAGTTCTTAGTGCTAGTATTTTCATTTATACTCGAGAGCACAAGAGAGTATACTTCTTTGGGGTTAATACTTGAGTATTAATACTTACGCTTGAGTACTATAATGAATACTCTTTTCTATACTCGAGTGTACTTGAAAATGTTGTGTTTAAAAACATGATTTTAAGGCTGATATTAGAGTATTCAACACTTATAGTCAAGAATCATGAAATACTCTTCATACTTGAGTGTGCTTGAAAATGTTGTGTAAAAACTCCATTTTTCAAAGATACTCGAGTATTAAACTTGTACTCGAGTGAAACTCATGACTTGAATTTGTATCCAAGCAAGTTCCAGATTTCAACACAAAGCTCAAATTGCAATTGTAGTACCTCTATCAATTAAATCCCACAATTTGCAAATAATATATCCTTAAAAAGCCTTTTTAGTCTACTTTCAAATGCAAGAAGAATCATTCTCAAAGCTTCTGTTTTCTAAAAGCTATGATATCTAGAGTAATCAAAGGTCAGTGATGAAGTGTTAAATTTGACCACCATTTTTTGAAATTCATTTCTCATTAATATGAAATTCTTTGGGCTAGTTCTTGGTGTCTATGAACTTCAGTTTAAGTCTAGTTTCATATAGAAAAAGTTTCACATCAATCAGTTTGTGGCTTGAAATATATGATCAAAATATCAAACACATGTCGAGCTGAAAGAAAAGAAAAGTTAAACAGAGGAGGCCATACTCGAGTATAACTTCCCATACTGGATAATAAACTCAAAACAAATCCTCATACTCGAGTGCTTTGATGTTGTGCTTGAGTATGGCTTCAAGAAATCTAAAAAAACTCCTTGTACTTGAGTGTTTGAGGCTGTACTCAAGTGTGGTCTTCAGGAAACAGTTATGAGCGCACAAATCAACCTTAGATGAGTAACTTAATGTATGATGATAACACATCTATTTGAATCATTTTAACCTTTAAATTAAGTTATTTAAACACATGATCCTCCAATTCCAAATCTATAAACTTGAATCTTAATGTTCCCATTTTATCTTACAAGTTCTTTCTTCAATTTATCTTATTCTTCTTGATCATTCTCCATAATTCAACTTGATAACTTCTTTCCTTTCTTTGACCAAACTACATAGGAAATTCACATTAAAAATGGTAATTAGTCAATGTACATTATGAAAACTTTTTACTCTTTTATTTGACATCATCAAAACTAATCATATCCAACAAAGATAAATCTTAAATAGGATACCTGCTAACAGGTGGAGGTATCATTATATCAAGGGTGATAAAACGAAGCTTATTCCACCAAAATTATTCTTCACTATTAACTTTCAAAAAGGAGGTGAAATTAATATCCATCAAAACCATTTCAGTTAAAATCTAGTAGATTTGTTCACCAAGTCACTTACTGGTATGATATTTGAAAAGCTCGTTTATGACATCAAACTTCATAGACTCAGAAATATGAAGTCATGTTGTCAAGAGGAGGAGTAGATACACATTGTCCTCTTTTTCCCTTATCTAAATTTTGTCTCATTGGGTTTTCCTAAAAATGTTTTCAATTAGGTAAGATTAGAAAATGTATCTATATATGTTGTACTCATTTTCTTCTACTACGTTTTTGTCCCACAGAGCTTTTCAGAGTTGGAGTTTTTTTAATGAGGCACATGTTTAGTCATGGACATCCAAGGGAAGTGTTATGAATACTGTGTGGATATCCATATTTGCATAATCTCCAATTATATTTTATATCCCTATATTATCTCGTGTAATTATAGAAATTGATTTACTATGATACCAAAAAGCTATGCCTATAAATTTAAGGCGTCGCTTTATGTATTATGTGTAACATGTGACACTCCTTAATCTTTACCTTTAGCTTCATTTTATATCCATTTGGAAGCACCTTTAGGCCTTTAGTGACTTAGAGTAACCAAAGAGTGAAAACTAAAATTTTCAAGTTTAGGGTTACTATTCACGTCACTATTCACAGATTTTTGGGCCAACTTTGAAAATTCGTAACTAATTCTAGCAAAATCGAAATTGAGTGCTTCCAATTTCTACTTGAAGCTTATAAGTTCCTCTATAAGGGAAAAATACTCATTAAGTCGTTAGCTTGCCCAATTGAAACAGTTTAATGCGTGAAAAAGCACTGTTCATTTGGCAATTTTTCATTTTTCACAGATTTTCAGTGATTTTCTTCAAACTTTGGAACATCATAACTTTCTGTATAAAACTCCAAATTCAGTGTTCTTTGGCTTTTTTTAAAGCTTGCAATGCCAAATATTTTTCTGTAAAATTGCAGCTCATTTGGAGTTCATTTACCCTGTTTTGGAACAGGTCAAAGTTAGGCATTTGATTGACTTTACATTAAGACTTGGCCAAACTTTCCATTTTCAAACTTCATCTTTTCAAAACCCTAACTCCTAATCCTTTTTGAAACATGTTTGATCATTCATTTAGGAGTTCTTGGCTATCATATATCATCCATACATGCATAGGTTTCACATTACATATTACATCATAATTACATATCCATGCTCATGACAAATTTCTTGCTTTAAGCTTCATAAACTTTCTCCTTAGATGCACTTGTACCTAAAATGGTTAATGGG
>JANTPZ010136085.1:0-10865 GCA_025593235.1 Vachellia pachyceras
AAGGCGATAGTAAGCATACGGACACAAAAGTTGAGCAACCACGACGCCGACGAGGGCGGCCAACGGCGGCGATGAGAGGTCGGAATTCCAGAAGACTGGTTAGCTTATAAAAAAGGCGGGAATAATTCTATATTAGCACCCATGAACTCCAAATTGAAGATCAGGCCAATGGATCGGATCCAATAGTTAGATCCTGAAAGATGGGCGGGCATAAGTTGGGCCCATATAGGCCCGAAATTTTGTTACAATTTTAGACTTCAAACAGTAATTGGGCTTATTCTACTGGCCCTAATGGTTTTATATTAATATAGAATTTCCCAGAAATATAGCTAAGGACAATTTTGTAAATAGAAGAGAAAATTTAAATTTAAATGACACAGATATCTTGTGCTTTTGCATATTTAATTTAACACATTTATATATTGCATTAATGCTCATTCTCTCCTTAAGAAGCCAGTTATAGCTACCCATCGTCTGTGTTCAGATGGTAAAAGGATCGGATAATCTTAGGGATTCGATCCCTGAGAGTGCCACTTTATTGTCGTTACAATTGCGCCATTTGAAGAGGCATCTTTGTAGCCAAGGCCTACCACCTTACATTAGCTAAACAGGAGTGTTACGGTGCATGTTGGTGGGGTGCAAGAGTTAGTTGCCATGTTCTTGGATTGTAGATGAACTCAACCCTTTCCTAAAGTTTTGTTACCTAAAAAAAGATATAGCTAAAAGGTTTACCTTTGTTCTAAATTCAAAATCTCAATCTATTTAATCTCTCTAAAATTTTATATCTTTTTCTCAAAATATTTTCATATTGTATATATTAATAGGGTTTCAACGATAGTTTCAATAGGGGTGAAAACAAGTTAGACACCTATTAGAAACCTACAACATAACCTAATTAATGAATAGATCAAGTTTAGGTCTATTTTCACGAGGTCTGACCTATTTTTTTTCCTATTTCACACTATTTAAATCATATGATCTAAATTAATTTTGTAAATTACTTATAAAATCACTAACTTAGCATCATAGCTAAGTTTCATAACCCATCCATCACTCACAGTTTAATTCTTTCATTCATCAGTTGTTGACCTCTACCTCTCTTGCATTCTGTTGCTCAAAGATGACAATGCCAACTCACTCCACCCCCCTTGATCTCACTATGTTGGTCAAAGGGTGATAATTTTTTTTTTGTAAGTTTATATATTTTAGTGATGCCCCAAATTAGATATTACAATTTCATAAGTAGGAGAAGTTTATCATAGTGCAGGAAAAGTAAAAAGAGTATTATCCAGTTTTAACATTCCAATAGCTGGTTGTGTTGGGTTTATTTAACCAATATATGTGATTCTTGTTTCTATTTTCTTAGGAAGTTTATGTTTGCTTGTTGCTATGCATGTGTTCCTTTTTCTTCCTAAACTTTTACATTACATGTGAGAATGGATTCTATGCTCTTAAGACAATAAAATATGCTTTTGAATGGGTTTAAAAGGTTATATATATACACTTGAATGCACGTGCTTTTATAACCATTTAAATGGGTATTTAAATAGGCTTTAAGCATTGTGAAGGCTGAGGGTAGGCTTAAAAAAGCGAAACTTATCATCATATCCCAAATAGAGGAATTAATGAATAAAAGGTTTTAAAATTGGTAAAATTTATCATCAGGTTCCAGTAGTAGTTGGTTCAGTTGTTATTAACAACCTCACTAGCCATCAATAACAACCGGACCTGCTACTGTTGGGATCCGATGGTAATTTTACCAATCTTTGGGACATTTTTTCATTAATTCTTCTTGTTGAGACCTGAATGTAAATTTTCCTAAAAAGAATTAGGCTTACATCAAGCTTTAGATCTATGTTATATACCAAAAACTATTTAGCCATAGCCTAACTTGATCGTTTAGATTAACGGTGAAAACTACTTTTCCAAGTAATTTACTATTTATCAGGTAAGTATGTGAGAGATGTTTTGTTTTGACCTATGTAAACATGCTTTACCAAGCCTTACACAAATTCAATGAGAATGGTTATATTGGGTATTTTATGAGAAAACTATAACCATAAAATGTAACTATTTTCTTGATATTTATAACTAATTATTTGTACGGACATTTAATTACTTGGGACAAACTATATGTCTTGTCTCAATTTTGTAATTCACTCCCTAACATCCTTTTCAATTGATGTCTGAAAGTAGAGCTAGAAAACGGGCTGCCAAACGGCAGCCCGAGCTCGACCCGCCAGCCCACCACTTTTTTTTTTAATTTTTTTATATTTTAAAATTTTATTTTTTATTATTATTTTATTAAAATTTTCTTCTAAAAAAATAATGCAACAAATTTACATAAAATTTACCAAGTCTATTTGATTTTTCGGAAGAAAAATACAATACATTTTAAAAAAATATAATTAACAATGTTTATAATACAAAAACATAATATATAATCAACAATCTTCAAAGTAAGTATGCATTTAAGATGAAATAATAAGGTTTAAAATAATATTTGAAGCCATTGAAACATCATCTACCTATTAAAGCTATAAAAATAGTATTTTTTTTAAAAAATAAAAAAGACGGGCTGGCCCGCCAACCCGCGGGCCAAACGGGCTGCCAAATGTTAGCCTGAACCCGCCCCAGCCTGCGGGTTGGCGGGCTCAACCCGCGGGCTGGACCCATTTTCTCGGCTCTATCTGAAAGTGATAAGTGATAATTCACTTATCAGTGTGTCGACTGTAAGTAAGTTAGGCCCAAGAAAAGTGATTTTCATGTACATTTTCTCACCATGTTGAAAACCATATATAGTCCAAGTATATAATCCATCCCATTAAATATATGATTAATTTTAAGGGGTAAAAAAGTCTATATAAAATTTTATCAAAAATCTATTCAGTACCATATATTTTTGAAAGTGTAAAAATGCGCATGCATACCTATGAACAATTAAGATAGAAACAAAAATATCATTATTATTAAACATAAACTAACATTGTTTACATATGCATATATAAAAATAGTGTGGGTTCTACAATAAAAAAGTAAGGGTGTTATGTTATGATTCTCGGTGTTTTTGCTCTCAATTTGAATGTTCACAGGTATTTTTCCAATTCCGAAACATATATGTAGTGTGTTTGGATAGCTCGTTGGAAGAACAGAGACAGATTCCGAGGTAAATATGTGAGAGGAGTTTTGTTTCGGTAAGTGTAGAAATGACTTTTGGATATCCAAACAGAGTCATAGTGTTGAACAGTCTTTTAGTCAAAGTTCATGGTTATTTTCGTACTTTATAGAGGTTAAAAAGATCAAAGATATTTATTTAAAATGTCCATTTTAATCATTTGCCTCGATCCTATACCTTTGATAGAAAACCTCCCTTGAGGGGAGAGTTTAAAAAACAAAACCTTATATATTTGAGAAATGAGAAAGGATAAGGTTCTACATTTGAAAAAAAAAAACACTTTATTAGCTCCTTGTCTTAATATCCTCAACAATTTCACTATTTTTTTTTGCAGTGTTGATTTTAGATACTTGGTTTTATATGATCTGATATGCAATTTTTACCTCCAAGTGGTCTTTAACTTTGCTCTTTGTTAAATTTGTCAAGCTTGCATTCCATTTTTCTCGAAACCTTTGGTTCCAAAGTCCATGCTTAAAGTTTAAAGCTAACCATTTTTTTTTTTATTTAACTCCTTCATGACACTATCGTTCAGGAAAAATCAGTGAAAATTCTATATTTGAAAATTTTATATTAGTCAGACGGATCTGAATTCAATTACCCACACTTTCTGTGTATAAAATCTTATAAAATATCAATAGTTTCTATAGATAAAAACACATAAATTTTTTTACTAATAAAATTCTCAAACGAGAACCTTTCACCAATTTTCCCTATCGTATATTCTTATCCATATTCTCTTGGATGATCCCAGCCAGAATATCAAAAACTAGATTATACAAATAAGGATTTCACAATCGTGAATTTAGATCCAAAAAACCCAGAGTGCTCAAGAACACAAGATAAATTATCCACAAACCTGTTCATCTTGAAGGAAAACAGATCATCAAAAATTAATTGGAATAGGTTGGGAACACAATTCAAGATGTATCATACAATTTAAACATGTACAAACTCATACCGCTTATCTTACAAACTCTTTTCAATATTTCTTGTCTCAGATATACATGGAAAAAGCAGTTTTTCTCCAACAACAGAAAACAACTCCATCCATCCACTACACATTAAAAAACAGCAACTTTTTTTCATATTATATATATATATATATTATTATTATTATATCCTATGAACTCTTTCTGTGGATTTCTTTCTCAGATGCACAAGATGATTTACAGCCCGTTTAAGAAATAACAACTGGATAAAACACAGTATGGGAAAAGTTGCTACTTGCTAAGTGTTCAAAGCCATAAATAAGTTCTGCTTACGAGCATGCTCCGGAATAAGCCGATTGATGATATCAGGTGGTATACCCGCTAGCTCTGCAGGAATGAAACATATAGAGGTCAGGGAGGCCATAGGACAGACAAAGGGGTGGCCCAGTACACAAGGTTCCTACCATATGGGATCTAGATAGATTACTTAGCCTTAACGTCACAGATGGAGGCCACAGGACAAAAGCAAAGAATATACCTACTTAGGGTGCAAAGTTGTTCGATTTTTATCTGGCTTTCATTCTCAAAAGCTATGATGTTGTTCCAAATTCCAATCACATTTTGAGCAGCTATATGATTTCATACAATATTTTAAAGATAACGTACTAACATATTCTTTAGAACTCAACAAAATCATAATCAGGTGTTAAGGTAATGCAATATAAATGCATGTACGGATTCAATGCCCAAAAATAGTATCACTGAATTCACAAATCAGTTTTACAATAAGTCAACATTTTGGACGTTGCAAGTGCCGTTACATTTACCATAGCCCCAGTTAATTTCTTATCTCAGCACTCCAACTTTCGTAGTTGATTTTCCTTCACTTTTACTAACTCTAGTTGCAATAGTACTTAACATGACATCAAAAGATTATGAACAAATGAAGGAGTTTGATTATTACCAACTCCATTTACTTAAGTTTCCACACAATCACAAGCTCAAAGTATGATAGATTCATGTTTTCTCCTCATTTCATTCCAAAGGATTTTTGTTTGAATGGACATGTTTGAGATCACAATACAATTATCCGTTTTCCCTAACATCTTTAATTTTTGTTCAACTGACAAGTGACAAAGAATACATAATAAATAAATCAAACCAAAAACATAAACTTTATGTATATTATGTGTAGTAAATATGCCAGTGTCACAAGCAAACTCAGTAACTGGTATGGGGTTGTGGATAAAGCGTTTTCCAAAGAATTACTTCAATCTTTTAGGTAGTAATTCTAGAACTCACCCTGAGATTTAAAGTTAAACAAAGGAGGAAGTGGGCGGCCATTAGGAAGGCGGGTGTTTGGGTCCCTTAATTCATCAAAGAAGGGGTGAATGCAAGCTTCCAACTGCAGTATCATAAAATGGTGAACTTCAAATGATATTATAAAAATATTCTGCATCCATGATCACAACAAAGAAAAAGAAGCATAGATTTTAAACTTACAGCAGTGCATCGTAAATTGGGAGAGTACTGGAAGAATCTGCATACAAGATCAACTGCTTCTGGGGGTAAACGTTTCTGAAAGACCTGTAAGATAAGGATAAAAGCAAGGTATAAATTCTCAGTGCCAAAAGGATTCATTTTAAGAATATTCACACCTGCACAATATGGTGCCCGAAACCTGGAAAAGCTCAATAAGATAGCTTCACATTCATAAATAATAACAATACTAATCTGCAAGCATATTGAAATAAATGGTGATCCTTATCTTTGATTTTGGCATGTCTATAACAACTCCAACAATGGGCAACCAGAACTGCCTTATAAAAAGGGTGTTTGAGGGCAATTTACTCTAATACTATTTCCACATAGCCATACTGATTTGTATCTTTCAGTAGCGTTTACCATTGAATGGTAAAAATTGGCTTCCTTAACATTTTCATTTTAAAATGAACCAAGTCGAGAATTTTCTTTTTTGAAGGGGGACCATTGCACTTCGGTTTGGATTATGCTTCTAATGATGCCATCTATCTGATAAAATGCTTTTCCTTAACCTCATAGCAATCTGCATACAAGATGCTCAACATGAATTGACAAATTCACCACATCCTAGTAACAAAAAACAAATAGATTCTAAAAGCTTATTCAGCCAGTCTTGTCAATCTCTTTACAACACAATAGAAAAAATAGGCACAATTTCATCAAAGGAACCATGCCAATTGCGATAAAAATATCAATTAGGAAAGCATATGCTCATAAATAGTAGAAACATAGGTTACCTTGGCAAAGAATGATATTAGAGCATTTCTAGCCAATTAAAGGATGTGAGCAAAGACGAGAGAATAGACCTTGTGCCATGGATGAGGTTTGATCTGTGGAAACTTGAATTCAGTATAATTCGGGTTCATGCATTTTATCTCTTCCCGGGTTGGAGTTCCCAAAACCTGAACAAAAGAAACTTCTCCTTTATACCACCGGCTTGCTCATACAAAGAAGAAATAATCAGCTACAAATACGCAACTTAAATCACAAAAGTGAAAACCATGACACAATTGAGTTAAATTCTACCTTTCCTTTAGCATGGATGTAAATAAAATGGGAAAAACTTCATATTTATCATTTCACATTGAACTGACTGAATTTATTCAGTCTGACAAAAGCCTCACACAATTTACTGCAAGATTTACACGAATCTAAGATAGTGATTCAGGCTTTCACAATGTAAGGCTAGTAAAATATAAACGTACTAGCCCCAATGACATAAAGATAGTTAACACTCACCTTGATGATTTCAACTAGTTGATCAACTCCGCTTTCTCCGGGAAATAAAGGCTGCAAAATTAGTAGGACATCAGTGACGAGGAACATGTCAAAAAAGAAAATTAGGTGTGCGAGTGTATGTGTTTATCACCTGACCAAGAAGTAGTTCAGCCATCACACAACCAGTCGACCATATATCTATGGCAGTTGTATACTCAGTGGCACCAAATATAAGCTCTGGAGCACGGTAATATCTAGAACAGATATAAGAAACATTCGGTTCTCCTTTCACCTGAAGAATAAGAATATGATTAAAACCTGAGCAAAGAAAAAAATGCTTCCAGCAAGCACCAGTGTGTTTAATATCTCACCAACACTTTTGCGCTTCCAAAATCACAAAGTTTTAGTTGATGTGTGTGTTGATTCACCTGCCATAAGCAACACGCATTAGAACACGAGAGAAATTATAACTGATGCTCACATGCATTTACTAATGTCTGCATGCACATTCCTCCTTAGGTTTGTCTAGCAGATGGTCAGTTCTCATGTGTTTTTAGAATGAGGTTACAATGAACAAATCCTCAGTAAATTTTTTCTTCTGCAGTTTATGCTTTCATAATCATTTTTTAGGTTCTAAGGAAATTCTTACATAATCACGCTCAAGAAAATTACTTTACAAGGGCACATGAAGTAATATATATATATATATATATATATATAACGAAAAGATAAAATAAAAGTTCAGAAAATTCAAATAAATCATTGTCAATAGCATAAAGTAAAGTCGCATAAGGTAAAATTTGCATAAACATGTGACAATTCAAATAAATCAACTGTGAAGCAAGACTATCAGTGTCCACTGACATGTGACAATTTGAGTACTATAAAACGTAGCATAAGGTCAAATTGCATTCATGAAACCGTACATGATAACATACATTATAAGACTAACTTCAGTGGCGAGTTTGAAAGCAATGCATAATGATTATTTAACAATTATGAAGCCTTTTGAGGGGAAACTTGCAGACATATGAGGATGCATGTAAGCATTAGTTGGGCATGAGATTCATAAGACAAGAACAAGTTGAATGTTTTCCTTCATTTCAGCAATGTTTCCTTTCAGTGTGTAAATGTTTATTTGTTCAGAGTTAGAATGTAAACAAAATTTCAAATACTTCTCAACGATGGTATATGTTGAGATATATATTAGGAAAGATATCCTTTACAATCAGGAATTAGAATTATAATTTTGTGTATTTAATTACAATAATGAGCCATTAATAAGAAGACTCCTCCTTAATGTATATATATCCCTCTCGGGTAATTCAATATATGTGAATTTTATGGTGCATCAGTTTACATGGTATTAGAGCCTAACCTAGGGCTATTTTTCTCCCGCCATCACTGTTCACTGTACGTACAAGTCCATATGCGTCATTGTTCACTTCGCCAGCATCGCGGTTCTGGTTTGAAAGCGCACTGTTCATTGTCCGTACAGTCCGTGCGACCACTGTTCATCGTACATACAGTCCATATGCGTTTGCTTCTACTCGGCCGAGCGTTTCTTCTGTTCAGTGTTCTGGGTTTGTTTTTGGCTGCTGGTTGCTCGGCCGATTCGTGCGTTTTTATTATGACCACGGTTGTTCTAAACTGTTGATTGGTTCTTACGGGATTTGATTTCTTCTCCTCATGGCTGGTTCCCAAGCTAGTGGTATTAATGCCTTCGCTCCTAGTACTCTTGCTACAGGTAGAGTTGATTCTTGCCTTGCTACTTCTTCCTCAAAGTGGATCATCGATTCTAGTGCCACTGATCACATGACATGTAATCTTCATCTCTTCTCATCATTTACGCCGTATGCCAACCCTTCTTTCATCACTATTGCTGATGGTTCGTATTCTCGTGTTCTTGGATTTGGAACTGTTCAACTCACTCCATCTATCAACTTAACATCTGTCTTATTTGTCCCTAACCTTGCCTTTAATCTTCTTTCCCCCAGTCAACTTACTCGACAATTAAACTGTTTTATCACGCTCTTTCCTGACCATTGTTTGATATAAGATCTCAAGACGAAACAAATTATTGGTAAGGTTTATGAGTCTTGAGAACACTACTGCCTTGATGATCGGGTGTCTCATTTGGTTGCTTGTTCTAGAGGTGCATCTCCCTTTGATGTTTACTGTCGTTTAGGTCATTTATCTTTGGCGTCCTTGAAGAGGATTTATCCTCAATTCAGTCATGTATCATCTTTAGATTGTGATTTGTGTCAGTTTACCAAACATCATCGTGTCCATTTGGTGTCTAGAGTCAATAAACAAGCTAAATCCCCCTTTGAATTAGTTCATTCTGATGTTTGGGGTCCTTGTCCAGTAGAGTCTAAAACGGGTTTTAAGTATTTCGTTACATTTGTAGATGATTTCTCTCGAACAACTTGGCTGTACTTAATGAAATCTCGTTCTGAGTTATTTTCTCATTTTTGCAATTTCTATGCTGAAATTAAAACCCAGTTTACTGCATCCATTCAAACATTGCGTAGTGATAATGCTAAGGAATACGTCTCAATGCAATTTCAAAACTATATGCTTCAGCACGGCATTCTTCATCAATCATCTTGTGCCGATACACCTGCTCAAAATGGTGTTGCTGAAAGAAAGAATCGACACTTATTAGAAGTTGCTCGGGCTCTCATGTTTCAAATGAATGTCCCTAAGCCGTTTTGGGCTGATGCTGTGTCTACTGCTTGTTTTTTGATCAATCGAATGCCTTCCTCTGTTCTTAATGATGTTGTTCCTTACAACACATTGTTTCCTACTAGGCCCTTGTTTCATATTGATCCCAAAATCTTTGACTATGTTTGTTTTGTTCCTGATGTTCGCCCTTCTGTCTTCAAACTTGATCCAAAGTCCCTCAAATGTGTCTTCCTTGGTTATTCTAGGGTTTAAAAGGGGTACCGTTGTTTCTCTCCTACTCTTCGTAGGTATCTTGTGTCTAGAGATGTCACTTTTCATGAGTTTACTGCGTTCTTTCCATCCTCTTCTTCCTGTCACTGCTCCGATCGATGATCTTGATGATCTCTTAGTATATTCTGTCTTACCACCACCAACTCCAGCACCTATTCAGGCATCCATCAAACCACAAGTCATTCATGTCTATCATAGACGGTCTACTGTCAGTAATGCCCCCTTTCAGCCTCATAGCCCCCCAGTACCTATGTCGTCTGATCCAGGATCTGACCCTATCAATCCTATTTGTGACCCTACTCCAGATACTCGTGACCCTATTCTAGATCCGATTGTTGTACCTGAGCTAAATTCCCCAGCTCCAGTTTCCAACCCCTCCATTGTTTCAGATTCAGCCGATTTGCCCATTGCTCTTCGCAAAGGTAAACGTACTTGCACCTATCCAATTTCTTCCTATGTCTCCTATACCAAACTGTCTCCTACCTCCTATTCCTTTATTGCTTCTTTAGATTCCATCTCTATTCCTAAAACTCTTCACCAAGTCTTAAACCATTTGGGTTGGCGTGCTGCAATGGAGGCTGAGATGATGGCTCTTGATCAGGCTGGTACTTGGACTCTGGTTGATTTACCGACAGGAAAGAAGGCCATTGGATGTAAGTGGGTGTTTACAGTTAAAACAAAAGCTGACGGTACTGTGGAACGCCTTAAGGCTCGTCTTGTTGCTAAGGGGTATGCTCAAACTTACGGCATTGACTACTCTGAGACATTTTCCCCAGTGGCGAAACTCTCTTCTGTTCGTCTTTTCATCTCTATGGCTGCTACTTATGATTGGGAACTTCATCAGCTTGATGTTAAAAATGCTTTCTTGAATGGTGATCTACACGAAGAGGTTTATATGAAGCAACCACCAGGTTTTGTTGCTCAGGGGGAGGATGGGAAGGTGTGTCGGCTTCAGAGATCTTTATATGGTCTAAAGCAAAGTCCGCGAGCTTGGTTTGACAGGTTTAGCTCAGTAGTTCAAAAGTTTGGCCTGCATCAAAGCA
>JANTPZ010136113.1:0-10245 GCA_025593235.1 Vachellia pachyceras
CTTCTTTCCATGAGGAGCTGAGCATCTCCAACCTCTTGAAGATGGAGTAAGCCGGAGTTCGAAGTGCCGAAAGGGGAGTATTTGCTTTCAATCTGTATTTACGTTATAGATTACTTAGGATCCGAGTTGGACTATGTGATTTGTATGTAAATGCTTGGTCTCGGTTGAGCCAAACTTGGATTATTGTGTATTGAGTTGTTTTGTGATTGACAAAGCTAAGTGGAGTTCATTTGGTTTATTCAATGAAAACTTGTTGATTTCTTCTATCATCCTAGTTGTGCTTGGTTTTAGAGTCAACATGCATGAACTTGATTTTGTCACTTTGCGATTTCCGTACACACACTAAGTGCCCTTCAAGGATTTCATGGGGTGGAGTTCATTCCATGTTATTCATGACCTAACAAGTCGTGGTGGGGATATAGAAGGAGGTCACTGTGTGCATCTCCGGAAACATTCGAATTGTTAGGGTTTATGATTTCGAAAACTTAATGCGAAAAGCAATTACTCTACCTAACCCGTTGCGAACTGTGATGGCCCAATTCATTTTCAAGAGGATCTTTCCATAACACTTCCATCTTTATTCCGGTTTTGCCTAATTTTTCTTCTTCAATTTCAAAAATACCAAAAACAAGTTTTAGTTTCCCTATTTAGTTTAGTAGAATAGTTTAATTCAAACCAGAACCCCCTTTGCATTTTTGCATGGAATTCCTGAAATGAAACAACAAACTTTGGCAGTATCACTTGCTCATGAAGGAATTAAAGCACAAATATATAGTTATTCATGGCATATAACCCCAAAATTACATTAATCCAATTCAACAACTCCTAATCACAATTTAAGCACAAAAGGGTCATGAATGGGCCAAAATTGACTCTATGACTCAGGAAATTCAAGAGGAAAACTAACATAATTAAAGCTCAATCAAAGACCCAATGCAAGGAATTTTAAGAAGATTAAATGGACAACAGAAACTAATGGAAGAGCTAAGAATGACACAAGCTCATCATGACCAAGAAAGAGTTCACCAAGAACAAGAGAGAGGCTGAAAGAGAGGCTACCATACAGGCAGCGGTAGCAGCAGCTCTGGCTGCTCAGAATCAAAATGCTCAGCCTCCTCCACAGCAAGAACCTCAACCCCCTCCACAGCAGGAACCTGAACCAATCCCTGAGCCTCCTCCAATTAGAATGGTGAGGCCAGAGGATAAGGAGGATGTTCAGCAGTGGGTAAGTAAATTTTGTAAACATAACCCACCTACTTTTGAAGGATCGCTAAATGTGCAAGTCGCAGAGAGTTGGATAATGCGGCTTGAGAAAATCTTTAAAGTAATGAACTGCCCCTCTGAAATGAGAGCTCAGCTAGCTATCTACAAGCTATAACAAGAAGGAGATAGATGGTGGAGCAACACTGAACTTATACTACGGGCAAGAGATACCCCTATCACTTGGGAAATTTTTCTGGTAACCAGAAGTATTTCCTAAGTCTGTGCAGGATGAGAAGGAAGCTGAATTCCTTATTTTAAGACAAGGAGACAGAGAATCTTTTGATGAATACTTAGCAAGGTACCTTCAGTTATCTCGATATTCCACTTACCTTCAAAGAACTCATGATAAGGAATGGAATACCGAGAGGATGCTCCGAGGATTAAGGCCAGCTTTAAGAGAGAGGGTAGCTCTGATGAGGATTACTACCTTTAATACTGCAGTCGAAGTTTGTTGAGTTACTGAAAGTAGCCAGAATCATCATTCATTGGCTAAGGCTTCAACCTCTACTAAGAGGCCAGGAGTAGGTAGTTCCTCAGGAACTAAGAGGGGAAAGAGACCCTTTTTCAAGAAAGGATTCAAGAAGGCAGGAAAGAAAGGAAATTTGCAGCGCAGCCAGCCTATTAAGCCGTGCAACTTATGTGGCAAGAATCATGGTGACAAACCTTGCTTAGCAGGCCAGAATGTCTGCTATACATGTGGAAAAATTGGACACTTTGCTAGAGACTGCAAGCAGGTGACTGAGGGGTTCAGACCTCAAAGCTCGGGCAGAGTTTTTGCAATGAACCAGGAAGAAGCTTGTAAGTCGCCCGAGATGATACAAGGTACAATTCGTATAAACAATTATCTTGTATATGCAATGTTTGATACAGGCACAAGCCATTCATTTATATCATATAACTGTGCTGAGCGTCTTGGTCTGACCATAGATACATTACCATATGACATGACCGTGTCTACCCCTACTGATATAAGAGTTGTCACCTGTTGTGCATGTCTAAATTGCATAGTCCAGTATGAGCATTGTAGCACTTTTATTGATTTAATATGCTTACCCTTGCATGATATTGATGTAATTATTGGTCTGAACCGGCTGTCTACAAATAATGTTTTGCTTGATTGTAAAAATCGAACCTTAGTATTACCCCATAGGGAGTTAAGCTCATATACTAAGGTCCGACTAAGTTTTATGACTGAGGTAGAAGCAGACAGATGTTTGAGAAAGGGCTTTGAAGGCTATGTGGTATTCTTTTCAGTTGAAGTAGAAACCAAAGAGACCCTTAATGATATTTCGGTAGTCAGAAAGTTCCCAGAGGTGTTTCTGGAGGAATTTAGCGAACTGCCCACAGAAAGAGAAGTAGAGTTCGTGATTGATTAAGACTCCATATAGAATGGCTCCGAATGAGATAAAAGAATTAAAGAAGCAGATAGAGGAGCTGTTAGAGAAGGGGTTCATCAGACCAAGTGTTTCACCTTGGGGAGCCCCAGTTTTCTTTGTTAAAAAGAAAGACGGAAGTCTTAGATTGTGTATCGACTACCAAGAGGTGAATAAGGTGAATGTGAAGAACAAGTACCCACTTCCCCGTATCGATGATTTGTTAGACCAGTTGAGTGGTGTCCAGATATTTTCCAAGATAGATCTCAGATCAGGCTACCACCAGCTCCGAGTTAGAGATGAGGATATTCCCAAGACGGCTTTCCGCACCAGATATGGACATTATGAGTTTCTTGTGATGTCATTTGGATTGACGGATGCCCCTGCTGTTTTCATGGATTACATGAATCGTGTTTTTCGGTAATACCTGGATCAGTTTGTCGTAGTCTTCATTGATGATATCTTGGTGTACTCCAAATCTTTTGAGGAGCACGAAAGGCATCTGAGAATCTTATTAAACCTTTTGAAAGATAAACAATTATACGCTAAGCTCAGTAAGTGTGAATTCTGGCTAACAGAAGTAAGATTCCTAGGACATGTGATATCTCAAGAAGGAGTCGCAATAGACTCGGCCAATGGAGAGGCAGTCCTGAGATGGAATCGGCCTAGGACAGTAACGGAAGTCAGAAGCTTACTGGGCTTAGCGGGATATTACAGACATTTTATTCAAAAAATTTCTTGGATTGCCTTACCGCTGACTAAGCTCACTAGAAAGAACCAACCTTTTTCGTGGGATGAAAAGTGTGAGGCTAGTTTTCAAGAGTTAAAGAAAAAGCTAACCTCAGTCCCTGTATTAGTAATCCCAGATCCGAAAGAGACCTATGTGGTCTACAGTGATGCTAGCAAGCATGGAATGGGACGTGTTTTGATGCAGCAGGGAAAAGTAGTAGCTTATGCCTCATGAAGTTGAAACCTCATGAAGAAAATTATCCCACGCATGATTTGGAGCTAGCAGCGATAGTTTATGCTCTAAAGATATGGATGCAATATTTATATGGAGCAACCATCGAATTATATTGTGATAATAAAAGTCTCAAGTATTTACAAGATCAGAAAGAACTAAATTTGAGACAAAGACGATGGATGGAGTTGCTTAAACACTATGACTATCAGATTAAATATCATCCAGGTAAAGCTAATGTAGTTGTCATTGCATTGAGCAGAAAGACAGAGCAGGTGGCTATGATGATGATGAAAGAGCAGAAATTGGTAGAGTACCTCCGAGACTGGGGAGTATTGAATCAGTTGCAAGTGGAGCCCGAAAGGTTTGGGACTACTCAGATTCATTTGAATATAGAAGATGAGATTAAGGAAGCTCAGCGAAAAGATCCGTTTGCTCAGAACATAGAGACTCAGATGAGTTAAGGGGGAGCAAAAGAATTTAATAGAGACTTTGAGGGAATAATTAAGTTTAGAGATAGATATTATATCCCTCCAAAGCCTGAGTTGAAGCAGAAGATACTAGATGAGGCTCACAGAAGTAAATACACTATTCACCCTGGAATGACAAAGATGTACCATGAGTTGAAACGATTATTTTGGTGGCCTGGCATGAAGTGAGATATTACTGAGTATGTAACAAAATGTCTTACTTGCCAGAAGGTGAAGGTAGAACATCAAATGCCACCCGGATTGCTATAAAGTCTAGCTATTCCAGAGTGGAAATGGGATAGTGTCACGATGGATTTTATAGTTGGTTTGCCGGAATCAGCAAAACACAATGCTATCTGGGTGATAGTGGATAGATTGACTAAGTCAGCGCATTTTCTACCAGTGCATACAAGTTGGACGCTGACGAAACTCGCATAGACATATATAAAAGAGATAGTAAGATTGCATGGGGTTCCAAAGAGCATAATTTCTGATCGAGATCCTCATTTTACTTCTAGATTTTGGAAGTTATTATAAGAGGCACTTGGAACTAGATTAAGTTTTAGCACAGCCTATCATCCACAGACGGATGGACAGTCAGAAAGAACGATTCAAACGCTCGAAGATATGTTGAGAGCATATGTGCTAGAATTAAAAGGGAGATCGAGCGCATATCTGCCATTGGCTGAGTTTGCGTATAATAATAGTTATCATTCCAGTATATAAATGGCACCTTATGAAGCATTGTATGGGAGAAAATGCAGATCTTCGTTATGTTGGATAGAGTTAAAAGAAAGAGATATGTACGGTCCATAACTAGTAGATCGTACAGCTATAAAGATAGAAATGATAAAGAAAAAGTTGCAAGCAGCACAGAGTCGACAGAAAAATTATGCTGATAAGAGAAGATGACCCTTGGAATTCGAAGTTGGGGACCATGTATTTCTTCGAGTATCTCCAACAACAGGTGTAGGCCGATCTTTGAAGACGAAGAAGCTTAGTCCAAAGTATATTGGGCCATTCCAAATCTTAGATAGAGTCGGTCCAGTAGCATATCGAATAGATTACCCCCAAATTTAAGTCTGATACATAATGTCTTCCATGTTTCCCAGTTAAAGAAATATAATCCTGACCCAGCACATGTTATAGAATATGAAAATATTGTATTGCAAGATAACTTGTCATATGAAGTAGGACCATCTTGTATTATTGACCGGAAAGTGAAGCAGCTCCAAAACAAAAGCATCACGATGGTCAAAGTCATGTGGCAAGGGTCAGCAGCTGAGGAAGCTACCTGGGAAACTGAGAAGGACATGAAGAATCGATATATAAAGTTATTCTCATGAGGTATGTAAATTTCGAGAATGAAATTTATTTTAAGGGGGTAGAAATGTAATATCCATGATTTTCTTATGATGACAGATATAAATGCTAACCTGTTGATAATGATACGAAACGGAATTCAAGAATAGATAGTTCATAAATGGAATAAAGTTATAGGCCGGAGGTCGCAGAATCAGAATTGGCCCAGTGGATGGAAGTCAGTAGGAATAGTAAAGTTAAACGTGCTCGTTCCAGGAGCAATTCAAGGATGGGTGACCTCCTGGGAAGTTACCTAGGAATCAGAAACCAAAAGATCAAGAGCCAAAAGGTCAAGGGCAAAATGGGAATTTATGAAAAGTTAAACTGTCTAATGGCATTTTGGTGATTAAGAGAAAGTATAAGGGCATTTTGGTCATTTGACCAAGTCAAAGTCAAAGTCAAAAAGTCAAACAGTTGATCAAAAATCACAAAAAGTCATAGATGTCCAAAAGATAGAGCAAAACTCACTAATTACCAGAAATTCAACCGATTGTTGAAATTAGGTCTGGATAGGGAATTATGAAATTTTAAAGATTTAAGGTTGAAAATATCTATTTAAGGTATCAGGAGTTTCCTAAGACCAAAAACCAGAATCTATAAAAAGTCAGTGGAATTTATAGTAATTTACAAAATTATTGCCCAAAGTACAACTAAGGCGATTTTCCCGAAAATCAGGAAAAAAGCCCGAAAAATCCCCAAAAATACAATTTATTACAAAAATTAATTTGGAACAATTTAGAAGGTATTTTGGGGAAATATGAAGGGCTAGAATATCAATGAAAAATGTAGAAAATTATAAGGCCTTAAAAATGATTTATTCCAAAATTGCTCGTTTTCAGGAATTTTCGGCAGGATAAAATAATCCTGTAAATTACGGATGGATCAAGGGGAAATTTGAGGATGATGATTTGAATATATTTAAGAGGGAATTATGGAGATTAAATGAGGAGGAAAATATTTTCAAAAAAATGAGAAAAAGATTTACTGGAATAGAGTTATGTTTACCGGCGAAAGGTGCAATCGGTAGAAGTAACTGAAAGGGATCCAGTTTGGTTACACAAACCATATTCTAACCCCCTAGTTTCTGCAATTATGACGCCATTTTAAGGTCCAATTGGAGACAAGGAAGTGTCATGTGTGTGGCAAGATCTTAACCCTTGATTTTCAAGATTTAATCTCATCCTTCCATTCCATTTAATGAGTTTAATAAATCAAGTTTTTCCCTCCATTTCTCCACCTTTCTAACCGACTTTGTGGGCAGATTTGAGAGCTAGAAGGATGCCATTTTTGGAGCTCAAGAAGAGGAAGAGAAGCTTGAGAAATCACAAGGTAAGATGGATTACAACTCATGCTATATATCAAAATCTTCCTCTCAACTTCTTCTACAACTTCCATGGATTGGAATTTTGATTGGAGGTCTCTTTCTCAAATTTGAATACTTAGGGTTCTTGAGAGCAAAGTGAGAAAGAGAGGGATTTAGAGTTATTCATTGATGATAAGAGTCTCCTTGTGTTGTAAGGAGTGTTTTGATATGTATATTGTGGTTGTTTTGATGATTTTGAAACATGGGAAATCTTGAATTTTTAGGGAAGGTGCTATCCAATTTTCCATTTGATATAGGAGAGCTAAAATCAAGTTATAACATGCTTGAATATGGATTTGGAAACAAGAAACAAGTGTTATACATGATGAAAGTTAAAAAATTCATGCTAAGGATTTTGGGAGAGACCTTTCGGCCTGTGCAGGTTTAGTGGGGAGGAAGTTTCTTTTGATGATTTTGATGCTTCCAATGAGTCCAAAATGAGTTTTTGTGTAGGGTAAAAGTGGTTGCAAGTTTGTGGAAACCTTAGAAATCATTAGAGACAAGTTAAGGTTTCTAAGGTCCTTAAAGTTCAAGAGTTGTTTCAAGGGAGTTTTGCTTTGGTTTTGCTTTGGAAATGGCTTCTAATTAATGGCCATGATGTTGTTGATTATGTAGGCAAGTGTTTGGTGCAAGATGATAAATTTCTAAGTGGTCAAGAAAGCTTGCAAATTGAAGGAAAGTTAAAGTGTAAAGGTACCAAGATCTTCTAACTTAACTTTATATTGTGAAATTGTATTGAAACTTTGCATGACTTATTTTATGAGAATGAAGGTGTGAATATGCTTGATGTGCTATGGCCATATGCATATACGTGACTCATGTGCACATTCATTCCATTTATGCATTCACACTTTTTATGAAACATGTCATGCATTTTATGAAAACTTGTTAGAAAGTTTTGCTCTTGGGATTTCTTTGAAATCTCACTCTCCCCCACTAACCATTTTTAGGTAGAAGCACTCTCAAGGGTAAGGAGAATGTGGTTGATGCATGAGACAAATGTTGTTGTATAAATGTTGTTGTAATGTGACTTATGGATGTATCATGGACTCTTGATAATTATCTTATGCTTTGAGAATACGTAATTACATAGGTTAAAATGTTTAAGAAAGGTTTAGAAATCAAGATAATAAGTTATGAAGTAGGGTAGGAAATTTGGTTTAAGTATTGAAAGTAAAGTTGGTCATTTGGCCTCTTTACCCTGCCAGGAAATATAACAAATGAACTTCAAATGAGCTTAAATTTTGTGAAAACATAGTTCACATTACATTCTTTAAAACAAGACAAAGATCACTGGAATTTGAGTTTTGTACAGAAAGTTATGAATGTCCAAAGTTGGCGAAAAATCACAGAAAATCCTGGGGAAAATGAAAAATTACCATATGAACAGTGCTTTTTACGAATTAATCGATACCAATTGGATAATTTACTGTTCAAATGAGTATTTTCCCTCATAAAGGAATTTATAAGATTCAAATAGAAGGTGGAACCACTTGGTTTCAATTTTTCTAGAATTAGTTATGAATTTTCAAAGTTGGCTTGAAAAACTGTGAATAGTAACTTTCTTAAAAATGAAAGTTTTCAATTTAATCCCTTTTCACAATTTAAGTTACTTGAGGCCATGAATTGGTTCCAAATCATTATAATAGAAGCTAAGAGGGATAAATAAGAGGTGTTGCAGATTATGGCACAATCTCCTTAGTGTAAGCCAAAGAACAGACAAAGGAAACTGGGTGATATTTGACTCTAAGGAATGCTTCATCATCAACAAGAAAGATCTTTCCATCAATAAAGAAAAGCTGAACATCCAACTCAGAGCCCCTAGAGGCTGTAACTGTTATACTATTGAGTTAGAAAAGAATTTTACAAACTCCTGCTTAATTAGTCAAGCTGATGAAACTCACCTATGGCACAAACGATTAGCTCATGTGAACATGCATCAACTTAACAAATTAATCAGAAATGATTTAGTTCAAGGGCTTCCAAAACTCAAATTCAAGAATGATTTGGTATGTGATGCTTGTCAGTTAGGAAAACAACCCAAATCATCTTTTAAATCTAAAACAGAGCTTTCATAAAAAAGGCCTCTTGAATTACTTCATATGGATTTAATGGGTCCAGCCAGAGTGAAAAGTTTAAGGGGAAATCTGTATATCCTGGTAATTGTTGATGATTATTCTAGATTTACTTGGACTATATTTTTGGCCTCTAAGAATGAAACTTTTGAATTATTCACTTATTTGCCAAAAAGGTCCAAAACGAGAAAGGTATGTCTATTGTTTCCATTAGAATAGATTATGGAGGAGAATTTGAGAATGGAGACTTTACTACCTTCTGTGAAAATGAAGGAATCAATCACAACTTCTCAGCACCAAGGACTCCTCAGCAAAATGTAGTGGTGGAGAGAAAGAACAGAGTATTATCAGACATGGCAGGGCAATGATGACAGAAAAGCAAGTGTCACAAGTCTTCTGGGCAGATGCTCTAAGTATAGCCTGTTACATCTCAAACAGAGCATACATAAGGCCATCACTTGGAAAGACACCTTATGAGTTATTCAAAGGAAGAAAGCCAAATTTGTCTCATCTTCATGTTTTTGGCAGTAAGTGCTTCATTCATAATAATGGTAAGGATAACCTTGGTAAGTTTGATCCTAAGTCTGATGAAGGTTTATTCCTTGGTTACTCAAATAGAAGTAAAGCATATAGAGTTTTCAATAAACGAACTTGTGTGATAGAGGAATCAGTGTATGTAGTTTTTGTTGAAACTAATCCTCAACCAAAATCTAATGCTGATGAAGAAATTATAATTTCAAAAGATTTTGAAAATCAAAGCAAAGAAAGGTCACTTGATAATCAACCTTCTCAGGATTTTGAAAATGACCAATCAGATGAATTTCCTAAAACTCCTCAACCAAAAGCTTGGAAATACATCCGCAATCACCCATCAATCTGATGAATAAATCTTTTCCTGGTTTGTACACCTTCAAGTTTGGATGATTAATGGGTGATTGCGGATGTATTTCCAATCACTTGATTAATGGGGTGATTGCGAATGTATTTCCAAGCTTTTGGTTGAGGAGATTTAGGTAGTTCATCATATTGGTCATTTTCAAAATTCTGAGAAGGTTGATTATTAAGAGAGTTTTCTTTGCTTTGATTTTCAAAAATTTTTGAAATAATAATTTCTTCATCAACATCAGATTTTGGTTGAGGATTAGTTTCAATAAAAACTACATGCACTGATTCCTCTACCACACAAGTACGTTTATTGAAAATTCTATATGCTTTACTTCTATTTGAATAACCAAGGAATAAACCTTCATCAGACTTAGGATCAAACTTACCAAGGTTATCCTTACCATTATTGTGAATGAAGCACTTGCTGCCAAAGATATGAAGATGAGACAAATTTGGTTTTCTTCCCTTGAATAGCTCATATGGTGTCTTTCCC
>JANTPZ010136127.1:0-13126 GCA_025593235.1 Vachellia pachyceras
TTCTAAAACAAAGATCTGGATGAAGAAATCTATATGGAACAACCATTAGGTTTCGTAAAGAAAGGTTCAGAGAGCAAAGTTTGTAAGCTCAAAAGGTCTATTTATGGATTTAAGCAATCATTCAGACAGTGGTACTTGAGGTTTCACAGAGCGATAACATCATACAATTTTGAAATAATTAAAGAAGACCATTGCATCTACATTAAGCAGTTTGATAATAACTTTGTGATGTTGTCATTATATGTAGACGATATACTATTAGCCGGAAATAGACTAAATTCAATCTTAGGTGTTAAAGAATGGCTGTCATCGAACTTTGAGTTGAAAGACATGGGAGAAGCAGAATACATACTTAGAGTTAAAATCCAAAGGGATCGTTCAAAGAGAATTCTATCTCTTTCACAAGAGAATTACATTAAGAAAATTCTCGAACGATTTAATATGAGTGACTGCAATCCCTTAGACACCCCGGTAGCTATTGGAGTTAGCTTGAATATTGAAATATGTCCCAAGACTAAATCAGCTAAGAAAAGAATGGAAAAAGTTCCTTATGCTAGTGTCGTTGGAAGTCTAATATATGCAATGATATTATGCACTAACTTATCAAGGAAGCGAATGGTAGCTTCTTGGATTCTCCGACACTGATGTAGGCAGAGAAAAAGTTGAATGAAGGTCAACTTCAGGTTATACCTTCTTGCTAAATAATGGAGCCATAAGTTAGAGTGGCAAGAAGCAGACGTGCACAGCCCTGCATTCAATGGAAGCTGAGTTTATGGCTTGCACTGTGGTAGTGTAAGAGGCTATATGGCTGAAAAGATTTATTGTAAACCTTGGATTTGGGAATGAGAGTGCGAATCCTGTGTTAATATATTATGACAATACAACAGTCATAGCCTACACTAAAGACCCCAAATATCATAGTAAGACAAAGCACATTGATATTAAGTATAACTTTGTGAGAGATTATGTAGCACAGAAAGTGATTAATGTACAACACATTTCGACCAAAAGTATGGTCGTAGGTCCCCTGACTAAACCAGTAGCCAGAGAAATGTTTGAGAAACATGTAAGGGCTATTGGTATGCGCAAAATGTAAAATTACAGACACTACGTATTAAATTTATGATTGGAGTAAGCAATTTTTCATCATTGATTTATGTGTATGTGTACAAGTATACAATGTCTAGTATGTCGTACCGGCAGGTGAGGTAAGCTCTCTCACACGAGCTATCGCCTTTGATACTCAGGAGGAGTATGCAAAGATAAGATATTTGTATTCACCAGTAAGGCAGCAAGAATGTTGATATGGTAGAGAAGAAATACAAATTATGTCACCTCGGCAATAGTGTAGCATGTCGAGATGAGATCCAATGTATATACGTATAAAACATGGATCGAATCATGGGACTCGCTCCCATGATGCCTGTTACCAGACAACAAATTCTTCAATACAGATGTCACATGAAATATGAGAGGAAGAAGAATTTGGGGTTAGATGTTGGGAACATCTAGACTAAAAGTCTCTACGGTGTTAATGATAAGTATCAAAACGATGTACGCTCTTATAGTATAAGAGAAACACCGTATCATGTGATTCATACCACATGTGATATAGAACCGTAAAAGGGAAGCAAGTGAATGGATCCCTGCTTCATTGCTGTGTGAGTCCCAAGAAATTAACATTTCTATTTATCCTTTAACTTTGACATTCTCATGGAGGTATACTTCAATGACTGCTACCTTAACATACATCCTACTATCATGATGGATGTGATACAAGGTACTATGTTAGGAAAGCTGTTGATGTATATCAAAATGATATATGGGCGAAAGGAAGATTACCTGAAAAATACACAACTATGCTGGTGTCTGTGACATATCCCTTATGATATCAACTTGGTGATTTCATAAGTGTGGACACCACGCATATGAGAAAGACGATCTAAGTCTTATGTTGACTTGAGAGGGGTTAGATTCGTCAAGCGAAAGTGTATTTTTGGTTAAATCTAGGACATATGAGGCATAATAACCGAATTCAAGCTACACAAAGAAAGATTGTCTTATGCTAGTCCTATGAAAGGGATTTCTAGTACAAACATCTAAAAGACATCATGCCCATGCGGTCACGGCAAAACACCTAGTATGAAAGGAAGAAGAGAGACGAGGTCCATAATTCCTAATCCACCAAGTGTGAGTGGGAGATGTTGGAATATGGGTCACCCTTAGTGGATTAGCCCAAAACCCATTTTGGGGCAAAAGTATGAATGAGAGAATATGTGGGAACAAAGTGGTGATTTTCCCCAAAAGTTTGATTTTGAAATGATTTTGCATGGGAACAGTTAAGTTGGGAAGTTATAACATGGGAAGTGGTTCCCCAAAACTGACGGGAGACAGAACACTTAGAAAAAAAAATATTTCCCATTCCCTTCTCTGCAGAGAAATCTCTTCCTCTCCTCTCTTCTTGCCTTCCGTGCATTTGATGTGTCTTGTGTTTGGATCCACCATTGTGATCCGAATTCCGCGTGGGTATCTGTGGAAGCATCTACTCAATCAATCTATAGGTACGCCCGAAATCCTTCAGTTTGTAATGAGAAATGCACACACAACCTTTTAGGAATTGTTCTAACTGCATAAAAGCGTTTAGTCAAGGGTTAAAAAAGGGAGCAAGGGGAACATACCTATATGATACTTACGGCATATCTAGCTAGGGCTAAAGAGAGATTGATGATGAAGAAGTCTCGTATCAATCACTCAATATCTTCACCATTTGTGACCCACTCACCATGATCGTCCTTCAAAGCAGATATTCTATTTTAGGATTTTTGATTGTTTGCTTTGGTATGGTAATAAGTAGTGTTTCGAACCCCTGGACCAATCCAATTGGATCTTGATATTTGAAGCCAAAGCAATTCTTCTTGCAAGCATGTGTTTTCATATTGGGCACTGAGATCTTGTTCCAGGGACAGGGTAATATATGAGATTGGATTGGTCTCCAAAGCTTTCTAGGTTCCTGAAATGTGAGCACCAAGAGAGCATTTATGCTTACCAATGTTCCCAAAGATATTTCGGTTCCAATCCTAAGCCATTATCCTAAAATTCTCTACGTTTTCGGTGACTATTCTATCATTCAACCAACACTCGCCTTATCCCGATTCTGGAACCGAGGGTGTGAGAGCCTTTAGAGGCTAAAACCCGAGAAGAGTAGGTATGCTAGAGAAACCTCCATTGACTGCCCAATAGAAGTTTGAGGGGCTTGTACTGCGATTGGATTTTAGCTAGATGGAGCAATGTTAGCGTCAGAGTAGTATGTGGCCCAACTTTTGTTAATTACTAAGAGTCTTCCAGGTAAATCTTGCGCTAGCAAAACACAATTCAATTAGTGAAGTAGCATCAACAAAGGCTTGGAATAGGACCTGTACTCAATTGTCTCTCATCTGGTTGGAGAATTGCCTGAAATCACCCATGAGAGCCCATGGTTCATGGGTGAAGGCAGCTATTGTCTAGAGTTTCACCCACTACGCATTCCCAATTGATACTGTGGGGCTTCCATACACAGCTGTGAAATAGAAGGTTTGGGCTTCACTGGGAAAGGATATCATGGTGTGATTGAATTGCCAATCGCTAGTCAAAACATCCCCATGAATATTATCATACAAGAGGAGCCCTATAGCCCTAGAGAAGCCACTTGCCTTTACCCTGTACGAGTGACTGAACCCAATAAAATCTCATCTGCTGAGATTTAAGATATCTTTGGTTTGATGAGTACTAATAGCTCAGGTCAGTGATCTCGTAGAAAGAATTTAGCCACATAGGATATTTGAGATGGTGATGGGGGGAGGAGAGGGACAACTTAGATGGCGACTGGAGAAAGATAGAACTAAGGATAGAAAAATAAGAATATTGAGTGGAGAAATTTGAGAAGGTAGCTAAAGCAATCATTAACAAGACAAAAGAAACATAAGGAAAATACTGCAAGATAGGAACGAAGATCAAGGTCAAGATGAACAAAAGGAAGAGAAAGAAAGTCTTGTTAGATTTCAAAACTGAAGACAATAAGTGATTGCCTTCACCAAAATATTCGATTAGATTTAAGGCTGGACTGAAAAAGTGTATGGATTCGAGAAAATAGAGATGAGAGATAACGATCTGAGGAGGCAAAGGATTGAAGAGAGAAACAAAATTGACTCCATTCATCAACAACGAAGACAACATTCACACTCACCACTCTTTCATTATCGAGCTATCCATCCTGAACTCTGGACCTTTCATAATCGCACTTTTATCTTTACAACCAGAATAGATTACATTCATCATCCAGACCATAACACCATTAAAAATCATTTCCATTAATCTCAGACAGCTTCCATTCTCACGGTGAGCAGTTAGAGGTCCTAGTGATTCCCTTGTGATGAGTTAAGGCCTAAGCTTCCAAGCTTTAATGAAATTCTTCTCATCTCTCAGTTTGGTTTTATGGTGCAAGCCAATACAAATTTGTTCCTATAATCTATGATGTTTAGTGCCAAGTTTTTTTTAACTTGCATGATTAAGCGTTGTATGATTTATATTATCAGTAAATTCAATTATTTAAATTAGACTTGGTTAAATGGATTTTGTAGCCGAACTGAATGCTTTGATGTCTATAATGGTATTTCCAATTAAGAAGAGAAGCCAATCGATTTTTCCTCTTATTATGAGTTCCTCTTTCTATGTTGTTATGTATTCATCTATTCTAACTCCTACAAGTTGCAAGATTAGTAAATAGCATCATATATAAGGTTAAATTAAGAGATTAAAATAATCAAGGACTTGGATGCAATAGTAAAAAATTATCATATACCTGCAGATTTTTCCTATGGAAAAAATCTGCAAGTATTTTTTCCTACGGATTTGAAATTCGCAGAAAAAAATTAAATTTTTAAAAAATTTGAGAAAAAAATTAAAATCGGTAGAAAAATACTTGCGGATTTTAAATCCGTAGGAAAAAATAAATTTTAAAAAAATTGAAAAAAATTACCTACAGATTTTAAATCCACATGTATTTTTCCTGCAGATTTGAAATGCACAGGAAAAAATAACTGGTGATTTTTTTCTGTGGGTAATAATTTTCATGGATTTTTAAAATTTTAAAAAAGTTTTATGCAATAAAAAATTGGATGAAAAATTTTAAGTTTCAATAAATTGTCGGCGGTCATCTCCTAGAGGAGCACTCAATCCCATTCCCGCTGCATAAGCGAGCCAAATGATCATTGATTGAGCTATATTTCTTTATTTGTTTTTGCCAAGATTTTCAAAGTATTTAATGCATTTTTGGCCCATTATGACCCTATTTGTGCTTAATTTGGAAACAAGAGTTGTTGATCTTGATTGGCGTGATTTTGGATGCAATCGCCATGAATTATAATATATTTGCACTTAATTCTAATTATGGGCAAGCGATACTTCAAATCATTGCTATTTCATTTCAGGAACTCTAGCAAAGACTGAGGGAAGTAGCTCTGGAAGATTTCGTCGTGGCGCATTCCTATATTCGCCACGGCTAAATTCAAGCAAGCAAGTAAGTCCTCTCAGGAGAGGTTCACCGTGGCAAAGATCGCGTATCAGCGCCCAAAATCATGCTCCAAATGGAAAGAAAATTGACCCACATTATGAACCCGACCCAAAACGATTAAGAAACCTTATTTAGAGTAAGTTTCGCAAACAGTGAGAGGGTAAGTTTCCCATACAGTGAGAGGAGGAGGCAGAAGCCACACCTGAAGACCCATTTCATCTCATTTTTCTCTCTTTTTCTACACACCCTAACCCTAGCCTCCATATCTCCCTTGTTCATCTTCCCCATCCAAACCATGATGTAGCCAAATCCTTCCATCGTGAGCGTCGATCTGAACCTTATGAGGAGCTAAACCTCTTCCTTCCTTTTGGAGATGGAGAAGGATTGAGTTCATGAAGCTAGAAAGGGGAGTATTAGTTCTAATCTATGTTCTTGTTATGAATTACGTAGTTTCTGAGTTAGGACTTGTGAATTGTACTCGAATACTTGGTTACGGTCGTACCAAACTTGGATTATTTGTGCATTGATTTGCTCAGTGCTTGACTTGGTGGTGTGAAGTCTCATTACTACCTATTCAATAGAATCTTTATTACTCTTTGTTACCTTCCTAGTTGTGCTTGGTATTTGAGATGATAATGTTTTGTATTAGATTTTTCACAGAGTAACTTCATTACTCACACTAAGTGTTCATAAAGAGTTTCATGGAATGGAGTTCATTGCATGGAATTTCTGATCCAGTGAGTTGTTGGGGTTTTGATTACGAAACTTAGTGCGAAATTGTTACTCCACCTCATCATGTTTCGAACTATGATAGCCTTAATCATCTTCAAGGGGAATTCATCATTAAAAGTTTCTGCATTTCTTCACTTGGTTTTATGCACTCCCATAATCCAAAATTCCCAAAAAGAACTTTGTTTTAAGTATTTCCTTTATAATTCTAGTCTTAGAAACAAACAACCCCTTTTCATCACAGTGAATTTAATTCGCAAGTTAATTGAATTAATTGCACCTAAGGCTCCATGTGTGCGTCTAACAACCGCATTACTGTGTCTCAATAATGAAGGTTCCGTACTATTTACGGGCAATTTTCCCTCTCTGCTAGGGTTTCAGTTTCCCTCTTCACTGGGTTTCGATTTTGTGTCACCGAGATTTGGAGAGATGAATCTACTATTGGGTTATTGATCCTTTCATCCTTCTTGAAGGGTTTAATCTTCCTCTCTTGTTGAGGTCCTGGAGTGGGTTGCTATGGTGTGGCTCTCGGAGATCATGGTGCCAGCGTGCTTTTCTGATGGGGGCAAGCATAGCGGCAGAGGAGATAGCGGCAGCAGAGGAGATAGTCGCTTAGAGGTTTGTGGTTTTTGTTCTGGTGCGACAACCTCCGATAACGATCTTAGATGGGTGCCTCCTGGGTCACGAGAGGCAATGTTCGAGAAGCTTGGCCATGGATGAGTCACAACCCACCCAAATGTGGTCAATGCAGGAACGATTGAGGGCCAGGGCTTCTTCTCCTTGATCTTTTTGTGCTCTCTCAATCTCCAATGCTATTTCAGCAACGAGGAGCGGAGGAACTGCAGTAACATGAGCTTAGTGCAGATCGATGCTATTTTGGGCCCCAAAAACTCGGTTGATATAACTCTGCCAACTGTCAGTGATACCTCTGCCATAGATCCCTTGGTTGTAACTCCGGTGAAGAAATCTTTGAACGCTATGGATCCTGTGGTAAGTCGCTCTTCAGATTCTAAAAAAAATTTATTACAGAGGTGAGCTGGGTTTGAGTATTTAAATGAGCAGTATGGCTGAATTTGTTGTTGGGTTCATTTTTGTAAGCTTTGATATTTATCTTGGACCATCGAAATATAATGTAACAAGGTTCTCCTGGCATTATAGTGAGACTAGGTCTGATTTTAGTATGATTAGAGTTGATTTTAAACCAAGGAGGCTCACCCTCGTTGTCACTGGAATGGTTGATCTGGGGAGGAAGGAGTTTAGGCGGAAAAGGGAAGGTATGGGAGTCAATAGTTCTAAATTTATGGTTGTTGAATCCTTTTCTGCATATAGTTTGGGTGGGATTGAGGTATTTTCCTTAGGGGTGATGGTTGGTGATTTCGTGGTTCTTAGTTCAAAGGCAAATCTACTTGATGGTGAAGCTAGATTCATTATCTTGAGTCTGTACAGTGGATTTGTACATGATGTTCATTTAGGGCGTGACATGGGCCTGTTCAGTGTAAATGGTTGCACTATTCATATTCCGGCTAAACATGTGCATGTCTAGTGTGTATGGAAACATCGTTCTTCTCTGGGCTCAAGTGGTGATTCTATCTTTTATTACCAGTATGATGATGGTTTCCTAATAATTATGATGATTATTGTCTTCATTGAGTTTCTTCCCTCAAGGAATTTGGTCAGGAACCATTTCTATATATGGATTCCTTTGGAAGCATATTTGGCAGCAGGGTGGTTCGTCAAAGCTTCTTTGGACGGGTCTTACCCATTCAATCGGGTGTTGCATGGACCATCGCAGGTAAAGGCTTTTGGGATGGTTGATGTTCGAGATTTGCCTTGCTGTATTGTTGAACTTTTAAATACTTGTTTCTTCCTTGTTTATTTGCTTGTATCTAGGTTAGTTTGTTTGTTTATGTATTTGCTGGGACTTTGTATGTTCAGTTTGTTTTAATGTTAAGTTTCTTTGTTGGCAAAAAAAAATTGCACCAAGGCTCCGTAGAAAACGACCCTAGGGTTGCACCCTATAATGCAATCCTTGGAAATCACAAGTGTTTTGATCCATTTCCAAGGCTTTTAACAATGACAAGTTTATGCTTTCAAACGTGGCCGGATCAATCATATTCAAAATTTGAATCACGGTCCCCGAAAAAAAATCCAACCCTTCCATCGTCGTCTCGGCTTTGACTCTATATCTCATTAACCCATAATCAAAAATGACAAGGTAAACAGAAGGAAGCTCAGTCATTAAAACAGCGACGATGATGGCGGATGGTGAGATTGAGATGTTGGACCCAGAGACCGAGTATCTTATGTTGAAGAGAAGAACTGGCAACGAGTGGGAAATGTTGAAAGAAAACATAAGGCCATTAAAAAGATGCTGAAATATTAATCTCTTGAACACAGCTCTAAATGCCCACAATCACAATCAACTTAAGAAATCTCTCCTTGAAAATTGAAGGTCTTCTTGCTTTACCTTTTACATGCTGGGTTATCTTTGATTTCATTTTTTTTATCTTTGCTTTACCTTTTACATGCTGGTCTTCTTTTACAACTGCCTTCTTGCATGAGGATGTCCTTTCTGGTGATTAAGAGATTTGAAATTCGGAATAGCACCCTTTGCATTCTGCTAATGCTGATAATGTTAATTGATTTTCTGCAACTAATATTGGCTTTAATTTCATAGATGTATGTAGTGGGTTCAAGAGTCATATCCCCACGGTGGAGATCAAGCTATCCTCACATGACATGATGCTCTGATTAATTGAATCTCTATATAATTATTTCCTTTTGTGTGATTCAGAAAATCATACTTTCAAATCGTTATGCTGAAAATCCATTTATTGTTTTTTTATTAGTTTTAGGTCATGAGCTAAAGTTGAGGATGGCACCCCATTTTTTCAAAATAAAAGGAACTAGAATAACAAATTGGAGATTGATTTTTTAGTTTTGAGATTTTAGGCATCCATGTATTTTAGAGTGATTGTTTGTCTAGCGGAAGACATTTTGCTTACTTTCTTCTTCTTCTTCCTTTGTTTTTTCTTGGTTAGTTAAATTCGGTTGTACTTTAAGTATTCTTATTTATACTATATTTTAATGGTATGTGCTATTTTACATAATTTTACAGTGGACTTTCCATCCTTTCATTTTGAAGAGCAAAAAGATCTATACAGTTCTAATATGGTGCAGGGTTCTAGCATTCTTACTTGTAAGTGATGAAGACATCATTGTCCCAATATTATCATTTTTAAATCTTAAGGACTCACTTTCCTGGGTCATTTTGATTGTTTACTGCCCCTTTTTTCATGCATAACATAAAATGTGATACTTTTAACAAGTGAAACACAGTAAAAAAATTCCATTGGACACTTCATACTGAACTGGATAAAACTCTCTCTTGGGTGTAATTGAGGTTTGCTTTGTTACTCATTCTATCCTTATGTGATCTTAAGAATTTGACAAACAGCTGGTAGTTCTTTATCAATATTAAGCAATAGACAAGCATATTCATACTTGTTATCTGGGAAATGGCACTCTTGCCATAGTTCCATTATCCTTAAATATTTCTAAATCGCAAGTATTTACTGCAGGCTTCTCAATTTCTTATTATCACATTTTATTCCACGCAGCTTCCTGGTCCTAATTACCATTGCCGAGAGGTATAATTGTTTGAAAATACATTCTTTTAAAATGTCATGTCACATTTTAAAATATCTTTGCCAAAAAAATAGTTCTTTCATTTTGTTTGCAATTTCTAATATTTTGTGATTATTGATGAACTATTGCAGGACTATTAAGCAGTTAGGGTTCATCCTTGCTGTGAATTAGAGTCTCTTGATAATAGCATCTTGCAAACATTACACAGTCGATGTAGTTGTTGCCTGGTATGAAGAATGCTCTGATCTTCAATTGGAGAATTTGATCAATTGCCACTTCTTTTTTAAGTTATTTCTATTATCTGATGCAGGTACACCATTAATTTGGTGGTATTTTTTGTCGAAAAGAAATTGCCAAGTTAGTGAATTTGAGCATCACGTTTTTGTAATGTCCGTTTGAATTGATGAAGTGCCCGTTTGAGAACCAAGTTGCTGTGAAAATGCCCGTTTGAATTAATAAAGTGCTTGGTGTTCTCTTATCATGGAATTATATCATTGTGTGTGTTTGTGGGTCATGATTCTTTAGTTATGGTTTGGATGGGGGATGAGTATTATATTTGTTACATTAGTTTAAAATGTTTGTCTCTTGATAATGATGGTGTTGATGCATTTGTTAAAAGTGCAAGGAATTAAATCTCTCCAAAAACGAAGATAAGTTAGATTATATGTCTTTTGTTGAAGTAATGATCAAATGTGAAGTAGAAAGGTATTGTGATTTCTCATGGTGTGCTAAATTTTTGTTTTGTTGGTTTGAACAAAGAAAAAGGTTTGACGAGGCTAAAAAACACATGTTCATGTTCGATAATGTGATTACTGAAAAAGGTTGAACGTGGCCTTCCTATATTGATTTATTTTCATCTTACTTCTGCCTTAGAATTAATGAGTCAAACATTATGCAAATTCTCATTTCATGGAGATTTCTCTTAAGCTTCTGCAATTAATTTTGAGCATGATGTCATTGGAAATTATTTTAAAGGATTACTTATCTGAGCTTGCGATAATCGCGAGATTTCTCTTTCGTTGTTGCTAGACCCAAGGAGACTACAATTGCTTGATGCTTCAATGGATGACGAAGAGCTGCTGGAAAGTTGTGGGAGGACAATTGTGTTAGCCAAACTAGTCTCGTCCTATGAAGATAAATAACATAGAAGCATTTGGAATATCTATTGAGACAATCCTTACTGTCTTTGTAACACAATGAAATATATGTTTTAGTCTAATGAATTCATATGTATATTTTAGTCCAATGAATTCCTAATGAAATATATATTTTTTGTTATGACATTGATTCATTCAAATTTATTTGATGGTAAAAAATTATGTTCCCATTTTTTGGATTTTTATAATGCAAACAATACCCATATGTATTTATAAAAAAACACTTTTAAACCACATGAACAATAGATGACGATTTTTCTATGGATTTCCTATGGATTTTCCTATGAATTTGTTCTGCGGATTTTGTAACACCTCCTATTTATCCCTCTTAGCTTCCATTATAATGATTTGGAACCAATTCATGGCCTCAAATAACTTACATTTTCAAAAGGGATCAGATTGAAAACTTTCATTTTTAAGAAAGTACTATTCATAGTTTTTCAGGCCAACTTTGAAAATTCATAACTAATTCTAGAAACATCGAAACTGATTGGTTCTAACTTCTATTTGAAGCTTACAAATTCCTTTTATGAGGGAAAAATACTCATTTGAATAGTAAATTGTCCAATTAGTACAGATTCATTCACAAAAATGTACTGTTCATATGGTAAATTTTCTATTTTCCCAGGACTTTCTGTGATTTTTCGCCAACTTTGGACAGTCATAACTTTCTGTAAAAAAACTCCAATTCCAGTGATCTTTGACTTGCAATGTTTAAACCTTGCAATGTGAAATATTTTTCTTCAAAATATCAGCTCATTTGAAGTTCATTTACTATGTTTCCCGACAGGGCAAAGTAGGGAAATAACCAACTTTACTTCCAGCACTTAGTCAAATTTCAGCCCTACTTAACTTCATAAATTATCATTTTGATTTTTAAACCTTTCTTAACCATATTAGCCTATGTAATTAGGCATTCATAAAGCATACACTAATTATCATAAGTCCATAATACATGCATAAGTCATATTACATGTCACATTACATCTTTTAAACTAAATTACATAAAGTTCATAATAAAATTCACAACATTGCACATTAAACATTGCTTCATGAATCAACCTCTTTCTCCTTACCCTTGGGTGTGCTTCCACCTAAAATGGTTAGTGGGGGAGAGTGAGATTTCAAAGAAATCCCAATAGCAAAACTTTCTAACAAGTTTTCATAAAATGCATGACATGTTTAATAATATGTGTGAATGCATAATGGAATGAATGTGCACATGAGACATGTATATGGCCATAGCACATCAAGCACATATTCACACTTTCATTCTCATAAAATAAGTCATGCACAATTTCAATACAATTTCACAACATATAGATAAGTTAGAAGGTCTTGCTACCTTGTGTCTTTATTTTCCTTTAACTTGGGTGCTCTCTTGCTCACTTTGAAAATCACTCTCTTGCACCAAACTTTTTCCTACACAATTAACAACATTATGGCCATCAATTACAAGCCATTTCCAAGACAAAAACTAAGGTAAAACTCCCTTGAATCATCTCTTGAACTTTAAGAACCTTAAAATCCTAAACTTGTCTCTATGATTTTCTAATGCTTCCATAAACTTGGGCTCACTTTTACCCTACACAAAAAATCATTTTAAACCCATTGGAAGCATCAAAATCATCAAAAAAAATTCCTTCTCCAAGTTCCAGGTCAGACCGAAATCATACACACAAGTGCCAAAACATGATTTTTCAAACTTTCATCATGTATAACAACATATTCTTGATTCCAAAACACTTGTCATGGATTATTTAGCTCAAAAACAACTCTTCCTCATCAAGTATAAAATTGGACAGCATCTCCCCTTAGGGTTTGAGATTCCAAAATTTCATACAAACATCAAACCCAAGCAATATATACATCAATCTTCTCCTTAACATGCAAGGAGTGTTTTGCAATCATTTATTTCCTCTAAATCCCTCTCTTTCTCACTTTGCTCTCAAGAACCCTAAGTATTCAAACTTGAGAAAGAGAGCCCAAATCAAAATTCCAATCCATGGAAGTTGTAGAAGAAGTTGAGAGGAAGAATTTGATA
>JANTPZ010136211.1:0-11745 GCA_025593235.1 Vachellia pachyceras
TTTTTTTGTCACTGTCACTTTCTAAATTTATTATCTTCTTACATGATTAGTTATTATATTTACTCTAGCAAATTTTTCATATATTTATTTATTTTTATAGACATTGTACTAGTTATTTATTTATACACTTATCGATTATTTACTATTTATTTATATATTTACCATTCATTTTTAAGTCTTTTTTCTTATTTAATCAATGTTTTTATATTACAGCTTTTTCAATAATTTATATTTTTATGATTTATATAGTTACTCACCTTTCATTTTTAAACATATATTCTTCTCATGCATTTATTCAACTTTTTCATTCATGGTAATATATATGTGACATTGTCCTACCCACTGACACTTTGTAGGGATTATTTCTCTTGTCTTTGTTATATTTATTGTGTTGTTACATGAATATTTATAGAATATGTACTAGTTATTTATCTATACGCTTATCGGTTATTCACTATTTATTTATGTACTTGCCATTTCGTATATAAACAATTTTTCATATTTCATATCATATTGCCCTGCCAGGGCTATTAGTTTGTAGAGGTCATTCTTCCTATCATGTAGTATCTTATTTCATTAGTAATTATTATTTTTATTCTAGCACATCATTGATTTATTTTGATTTTGAAACATGTATTCTCATACTTTTGTTCAATTTTTTTCATTTATGCTAATACAGATGATATTTGTTCTGCCCACTGTCACTTTGTAAATTAATTATCTTGTTGCATGATTTGTTATTATATTTACTCTAGCACAATTTTTTGTATATTCATTTTTATGGATTATGTACTAGTTTTTTTTATTTATACACTTATAGATTATTTACTATTTATTTATATACTTGCGATTCACTTTTAATCCTAAAATTTCTTATTATATTTACTCTAGCAAATTTTGCATATATTTATTTATTTTTTGGACTATGCATTAGTTATTTATTTATACACTTATCAATTATTTTCTATTTATTCATTTATTTTTCTTTATATTTAATCAATGTTTTTATATGTGATGTGATATTTCCCAGCATGATTGTTAGTTTGTACAAGTTATTTCTCCTTTCATTTACCATTTTATTTCATTATTCATTATTATATTTTTTAACAATAATTTTTTTTTATGAATTATATAGTCACCTTTCATTTTTAAACATATTCTTCACAACTATTTGTTGGTATCTATAATTTTTTTTAATTTTTAATTCAGTACCTGTGTGTTTTTTGTCTTAATTAATTTATTAATTCTTTTTACTATCATTAACTCTTGCAACTTTGTTCTATTAGCACAATTAGCCCCTATATAAGAGTTAATGCTGTTAAAAGAGTATACTTAAATCATTTAATTAGGAAAAACACAAAGGTACCAAATTGAAAATTAAAGAAAAGTATAGATACCAACAAATGAGTTTTCTCTAGAAAACCCCACGGAAGGTTTTTTTGTCCGAATATATCCCTCTCAATTTTGGGGCAACATTATTCTGCTTAAGAAAAGTAAAAGATTTCCCAATCATCGTAAATTTATTTGCATATATTAAATTTATATCATAACTAAAAATATTTTTGAAGTAGCTGTAGTAGTAATTTACGTATATAACCTCCTGTAAGTGCTTCATTAATTGTTGTCAAAGTAACTAATATAACGAAAAATAAAATGATATTCAACAAAAAAATTTGAGCTAATTTTATGATTGGGACACAAAAAACTTCTTCTACATCCCTCTCTTCCCAAATGCCTTTTCAATTTCTTTTCCACATAAGAAAAGTAAAAATCATAGTGTTTACTTCCAATAATATAATTTGTTTTCATTTCTTATTTGGCACAATTATTATTCTATAAGAATTCAATGCACTGTTAAACATTAAATATAGATACATTTCCTAATAAAAATTTCAACATTAATTATTTGTGTTATGATAATTTCCTGTAGTTCCTGTCTCTTAAGTACATTATAAAATCTTTAATTTAGAAATGGTTCCATGTTGATCAACATCACAATTTAGAGCTCCAAACTAAAATTAGGTAGTCCATATATGGTGTGAACCCGCTAGAGAAAGATCCCAAGAACCCACAACCAATCTAAAATATATGCACCCTAAGAAAGCTAAACAGAGGTCAATGATCCACTTGAACCCTTGAACACGGAAGAACAATGACCCTAAGTGTTGGAAGACGTCACAAGGTTGATCAAGCCTTAATAAGTCTGTTAGTTCTGAAAAGAACCCTAGAGAGAATCCTCTCAAAGTGCATAAAAATGCAAACTTTCAACTGCCGTCAAAAGAGGCGTTACAATTATTTAGATGAAACTCACAAATCTGACCAAATTTGCATTAATTGCAAATATTAAAGTCTAATTAAAAAGATGGACACTCTCAAGAAAAAAGGAAAGTCAACTGTTACCTAATTTGCAGTGAATGCAAAGAAGGAAACTCTTAAGAAAATGAAATTAGAAAGTTACCTAATTTGTAGTAATTGCAAATAAGGAAACTCTTAAAACAGGAAACTCAAAAGCTACCTATTTGCAGTAATTGCAAATAAGGACACGCTTAACAAAGGAAACTCAAAAGTCAAATTTGCCAACTAGTAAATAATTTTCGTGCTAATAAAAGCCATAAAATATGATCATCATTTAAAGCCCAAAATGTGCTTATTTAGGCCCAAATGAGTCCTCCCATGTGAAGTACTTGGCCCAAGCTCTTTAGTTTCATGTTTCTAAGCCTAAAACTTGATCCGCAACTCCATTGTTAGCCCAAATGAGATTAGTGACGTTTTTAGCTTTTCCATCAAGATCTGATCCAATTGCCATTTGCTTTGTCCATGTCTCCTGCACTATCCCATTTAATGATTTTCTTTGATCTGGAAATCTTTCTTTTCTCATATGCACCCACACCCAATCTCCAGGTTCAAAAAGGACACACCTTCCTTTGTTTGCCTTGAATGCATATTGCTCATTTTTTGTTTTGACTTGCTGTCTGTAATATCCACCATTTTCTGTAAATAAGAACAGAAGCCAAATTGATAGATATGAGATAAGACAAGGCACAGAAATGAAAGTACAGAAAGAGAAGATGTTAATGGATCAAAGAGACCCTGGTCCATTTAGTCCCAAGGCTTTGAAATTACTAAGACTGTAAGCCAGTGACATAAACGTCATTAAGTAAAAAGATCAAGGGCAATATGGTCATTAGATAAAAAGGGCCAAACCAGTAATCAGAAGACAAGTCAGAGCCCACAGATAGAACGAGCAGCAAAAGTTGATGCTGTTAGGCCGGAAGTCGCAGAATCAGAATTGGTCTGGTGCATGGAAGTCGGTAGGAACTTTAAAGTTAAGCGTGCTCACCCTAGAGCAATCCTAGGATGGGTGACCTTCTGGGAAGGGACACATATGTCATTTAATAAAAGACCAAGGACATAAAGGTGTTTTAGTATTAAAAGTAAGGGCAAAACTGGAATTTTGGGAAATTAGATAAAGTAAGGGAAAAATAGTAAATATGAAAAAATGGAAGGGCATTTTGGTCATTTGACAAAGTCAAAAAGCTAATTGTTGACCAAAATATCAGAAAAATTCACAGAGGCCCAAAAGATAGAGTAGAACTCATTGATCGACAGAGTTCGACGGATTTCTGAAAAACGGCCTAAAATTTTATTTATATAATTTTGAAGATTTAATGGCCGAAAATAATTATTTGATGTACCAATATACCTTAGTCAGTTGAGTTCAGGGCATAGAAAAATTCAGTGAATTATATAGTATATAATAAAATTATTACCCGGTATACGATTAAGACAATTTTCTCAAAAACTGGGAAAAATGCCCGAAAAATACCCAAAAATCCCCGAAATATAATTATTTCATAAATTAATTTTGGACAATCTAGAGGGCATTTTGGAAAAAGAAAAAGGGCTAGAGAATTAGTGAAAAATGTAGTATTTTTCAAGGCCCTAAAAGAAATTTGCTCTCCGATTGCTCTGTTTCAGGGATTTTGGACAGGATAAAATAATCATGTAAAAATTGAGTTAAGCAAGGGGTATTTTGGGAATAATGATTTTTCTATATTCAAGATGAAAATATGGAGATTTAATGAGAAATAAAATATCTCCAGAAAAATAGAAAAAGATTTACCAGAGTAAAGTTAAGTTTACCGGTAAAAAGTGCAATCGGTAAAAGTAACCGAATGGGATCCAGTTTGGTTGAAGTAACCAGAATTTAAACCCCCATTACAGGCATAATTATCAGCTTTTTGAGGATAAATGAGAAGCTAACAAGTGGCATTAAGGTGGCATCATCTCAACCCTTGGATTCCATTTATGTTGCAAGATCAAATCTTTTTTTTTTTGAATAAAAACTGATAACATTGTTCCAATTCAAATTGGATAGATAGGGTACAAATTAGAGGTTACCCCCAAACAAGAAGACGGAGGGAACCTAAAGAAACAAAAGGGAACATCCATGGTGTGGGAGTATTTGGCTAAAGAGTCCACCATACATAATTCCTCCCGAAAATTATGACTGATTACAACCTGTCACTCCCTATGACAAATAAGAGATCTAGCATCATCAATAATATCTTGAAAAGGGTGGTCCGTACAACTCCCTCTAGTGATCAGATTAATAGCTTCAATACAGTCAGATCGAATTGAAACCTTCATATGACCACTATTCCAGCAAATAATAAGCCCATTGATGATTCCTAGAATCTCTACAATAGTAGGAGGGACCGGTGTAAGTTTGCCACTATACCCGCCCATCCAGAGCCCTTCCTGATCATGGATCACTCCCCCATATCCTGAGAGGCCACTATGAAGGACTGAGCCATCTGCTTCCAATTGAAAACAATCCTTCAGATGGTCCTTGTTAAGGGGATTTGGGGAACAATTAGTCCCGTAGAATCTGCAACTACTAACTAGGTCCCTATCCCAACAAGCCCGGTAGAAACTTCTGTTCTCATCATTTCGCTCCTCACGGTCCGGCTCTCCAAAAACTGTTTTGCATCTCGACACCTAAATATCCCAGCATATGTATCCAAAGAGAGTAGCCCAAGGTACATTGCTGGTGCGCCCTTGACCAGCTTCGTGGGTTAAGTTCCACTGCACCCAATCGGAACCTGCAAGAGAGAAAAAAGAGTTCCAAAGGTTTGGGGCCACTATAGACTTCCACCTTCTGATTGCATTGGAACAATCACGGATCATGTGCATTGCGTCTTCCTCCTGATGACACCCAAAAGGGTAGGGCGCCTCTGCAGCAATCCCCCTCCGCATCCTGAGCTGGTTCGTGTGTACTCTTCCATGGGTAAATAACCACATGAAAGACTTGATCTTCTCTGGTACAGTCCACCTCCAAAGAAGTTTCCAAATGTGTGTTCGCCCTCTGAGTGGTACCTGCAAGAAAAAAAAGATATGCAGATTTAACAGAAAAACAGCCATCAGTGGATGGCTTCCAAAAGAAAGTATCCTCTCCTCTCTCCTCACCGAGGGGGTGCACACTAAGAATCCGATCAACAATTCCCGGAGGTAACCATTGACTGAGCTTGCCCTTATCCCAATCACCCCTATCATCAATGAAGTCCATAACCCTCTCATTTCGGTCAATAAAACCTTCATACCCAGGGATCGTATCTATGAGTGGTTGATTCACAGGGGACCAGTTATCAAACCAGAAAGAAGTATTCCTTCCATTTTTAATGTTCTTCCCCAGTCCCATTAGGAAAGACTTCCATACCGTATGGATATCTTTCCACAGGATTGAAGAGTCTGCCTTTTTCTTCACCCTAGGTATCACCTAAGATCCACAATGGTATTTACCAGTTAATACTCTAACCCAAAGGGCGTCTCGATCAGTGACTAACTTCCAGCAAAGCTTCAAAATGAAGGCTTCATTCTGCTTTCTTAAATTTTTGATTCCTAAGCCACCATTCTTTCTGCCTTGGGTAATTTGCTCCCAAGAAATAAGATGAATCTTCCTTTGGTTTGTTCCTTCATCCCATAGGAAGTTCCTGCTCTGTTTATCAATCTCCTCCAATAAGCTTTTCGGAAGTAATATGGTTTTGCATAAGGTAGGAAGGCATGGCCGAGACAACAGAACGAATCAAAGTGGCTCTCCCCGTAAGACTTAGGTACCTTTTCTTCCAGTCAGAAAGTCTCTGTTGAGTTTTTTCCAAGAGGGGGGAAAAAAGAACTGAGGACTTGTACTTATGGAAGAGGGGGACTCCTAGGTATTTACCCAGACCAACTCCCAGCTTAGCACTTAAATTGACTTCCCTTGAAAAGTGGATATTCCGAGAAAAACACATCTTAGTCTTCACCTTATTCATTTTCTGGCCCGAAGCATTACAGAAAATATCTAAGCATCTACCCATCACCTCGATTTGGCTCTCCGAGGCTTCACCAAATAAAATCAAGTCATCCGCAAAGAAAATATGAGAAATCCTTGGGCCCCCTCTGTTCATTTGAATTGGTACCCACTCACCTGCATCAACGGCATCCTCAATAAGGTGACTTAATCTCTCCATACAGAGGGTGAATATATACGGGGATATCGGATCTCCCTACCGAATTCCCCTAGACGACTCAAACTTATCAGTTGGATCCCCATTCCACATGACTTGAAAATTTGAAGTAGATATGCCAGCAATTATAACTGCAATCATACCTTCATCCAGTCCCACAGCTCTAAGAGTCTCCTGAATAAATTCCCAATCAAGTCTATTATAAGCATTTTCCAAATCCACCTTCACTGCAAGCCACTCAGCATAACCCTTCTGAGTTCTCATGGAATGAATCACCTCCTGAGCAATTATAATATTGTCACTACTTTGCCTTCCAGCGATGAAACTACATTGATGTTTGCCAACGACCTTCCCCATAATGTTCCTCAGTCGACTACTAATGATCTTCGTTACTATCTTATAACTCACGTTGCATAGGGATATTGGCCGGAAGTCCTTCATAGTTTCAGGGTGGTCAATCTTTGGGATGAGCGCTAAATGGGTACTGTTAATCTCCCCAATTCTCCCCGGATCTGTAAAAATGTCCTTCACCATCTTACAAACTAAGTCACCCATGATGGTCCAATATTCTTGGTACATAAACGCTTGGATCCCATCCGATCCTGGGGCTTTGAAGGCCCCCAAGTCAAAAGCTGCTGCTTTAGTTTCCCCATTCGTCACTTCAGCTGATAATAATCTTCTATCCACCTCACTTAGTTGGGGAAACTTAGAGTTTGTGCTAATGTTTCCTTGCTGATCATTTGCTTTCTTGAATAGGTTCTGATAGTAGTTCACTGCCATTGCCTTTAAGCCTTGTTGGTTAAAAATCCAATCCTCTTGTTGATTCTTAAGCCCTTCTATCCTATTTTTGCGGCGCCTCATCATTGTCGTGGCATGGAAAAAACTGCTATTCTTGTCCCCCCATTTAAGCCACTTACATCTCAATTTTTGGTACCAAAGTAGTTCTTCTTGAGCCAGGGCCTTGTTATAGTCCTTCCATAGCTCCCTCTCCATCTGTATGAGGTACTGACTGTCTTTATGCCTTCTAGCTCAGTCAATGCCTTCAAGTCTCCTAAGTAAAACCCTCTTCTTAGTTGGAATACTACCCATATTTGTTTTATTCCATCCCTCTGCTTCCATTGCAAGCATTTTGGTTTTTTCCTCCCACCCAGGTTTACTCCAACTTTTCTTGACCACATCCAAGAATCCATCCTCCAGGAGCCACGCCGCTTGGCATCTAAAAAGAGGTTTTGATCCAGCACAAACCTGATCAACAGAGCTACTAAACATAATGGGCCTATGGTTTGACCCAAACTTGCACAAGTGGTGAACCTTGGATAGAGGCCAAGAGCTAAACCATTCCCCATTCGCAAAGGACCAATCAAGCTTCTCCTTAACAGACCGATTTTCCCAAGTGAATTTATCCCCCACACAATCCATAGGAAGGAGCCCCGTTTGGAGAATACAGTCCCTGAAAGCTCTTATGGTTGTGGCGTTAGCTGGGCCACCCCCCAACTTATCCTCCATTGAAATGTGAGCATTAAAGTCCCCCATAACTAGACAAGGTTCTCGGAGGTTCCTGCTTATATTCCTCAGGTCATCCCATAACAGTAATCTTTTCCTTGAACAAGGTTCTCCATAAACGCAGGTAAGCCAAAATCCATTATTATCCTTCTTCTCTTTAACTCTCACATGGATTAGTTGAGAGGTTGAGAGGGTGTAATTTATCATGAAGTCTTGTTCATTCCATAATAACCAAATTCCCCCCGCATATCTAGTAGCTTTCACCCTTATCCAATTTTTAAAACCCAAGCGTCTAACGATAATTTCAGCCTTGTTACCGCTAACTCTGGTTTCAAGTAAAATCAAGATATCCACCTGTCTACCTTTAAAGAGGTCTCTTACTCGTCCAGGGAAGGATTTAGAGGCAGAGCCCCGACAATTCCAAGAGATTATTATCATAATTAAAGTAACGGCACTAAGGAACAAAAGCAGGGGAAAGAAAGCTTACTGTAGACCCCCCACTCCTAACTCAGTTATACTCTCTGGTTGGTTCTCTTCTATTGCTTCATCTTGAGGTTCAAACCACTGATCATGTCCCTCAAGATTCTCGGCCCCCGCTTGTTGACTCTCTAGACCAGTTTTCGGCTCCAAGTTCATGCTGTGGTTCGCATCCTGCATCCCAGGATCTTTCGTCGCCTGATTCATGGGTGCCATCTGGGAATCATGACTTGTGAGACCCAAATTCGGCCTATCCATTTGTTGCTCTAGCTGAACGTCCAGTGAGCCCATTCCCTTGAGAGATCCAATCACAACATTGTGGGCCCGAGATGCTTGCTTCCTTTTTAATATTGGTGATAAAACTTTGGGCCTTAGAGAACTAGCCCGCTTCCTTCTCCTTATGGCCTCCGCTTCTTCTCCTTTAGTGCTTTCAAATTTATAATCCTTTTCAATCCTGGGCCCATTAACATGTTGGCCCATTTTTTACCCCTTGCCTTTAACCCCCTTTAAAATTCCCATCATCAGTCCAGAATTGCGCCACTTTAAACCCACTGTCACCCTGTGTCGCCTGCCCCTGCGAATCTGCTCTGCCCTTGTTCTGCGGCTGTACCGTCAATATTTCTTGCTCATTTCGTGTTTGCCGTAGAGCTCCTTTCTTTCTCCATTCTGACACCTTTTCCTTACCTGTGCTAACATCCTTTTTTTCAGTCGGTCTTTCCTGTGAGTAGTGCTCTTGTAGGACGTCAAATCTTGTCCCCGAAGGGATAGTTTTTTCTCCCCCAGTAGACTTCACTCTCCCTCCCTGCTTAGGTTGCTGCCTCTGAACATTCTCAGGTTTCAAGGTCCTTAGCCTCACAGGTTTTGTCGCTTTCATCCAGACCCCATACTCCTCCGTCAACTCCACCCCTGGCACGTTGAACAGCATCTGATTAGGGGCTGCCATTTTTTTGGCTCACCTGTAGCTTTTTCCGATGGACTATTCCCCATCTTTTCTTTTTCTTTACCTTCCTCAGATAGGGGGCACTTCTCTTTCATATGGCCATACTGCCCACACTTAAAACAGATTGTATCCAAACCTTCATACTCCACCGTGAAAATTTTTTTCCTCAATACAAATCTCGATTGGAGCTTTTTATTTAGATCTATTTCGACACTCACTCTGGCAAACTTGCCTCTTTTAACAGTAGTGGTGGAATTTTTGTGCTGAGCTAAAGTGTGTAGGTCCACTTTGAGTGCAGTGCCGATGAGGTTCCTTATCTGCATAAGAAAATCCTTAGAGTATAGATGGATCGGCAGGTTGGGAATTCTAACCCAATTCGCAACCTTCTTCACCCTGTCACAGAATGGGTTGAAGTTCGGACTCCAGCGTTGAATGGCCAGGTAATGTCCTTGGATCAACCATGGCCCTTCAAACAGCAGCCTGTGACTAAGAGCTTTCTCATCTGACCGAAAAATGAAATAATTATGCTCCAGGTCAATCAATTCGAAGTTCGTAGTCCTCAGGATCCGACCAACTCTGTCTTTGAGCATTATCAAGCTTGTTCTTCTTCCCAATAATGTAATGATCAGAGCATCCTTCCACGGCTTACAAAGCTCCTTGAGCTTATCATCAGGTACCTTAACTTCAGGTAAGTTCCCCACTAGTTCCCTCTATTCCTACGACATTGGGGGCGTACATTCCTCTTCCTCCCTCAGCCACTCAGCCATTTGCTCTTCTAAATCTTTCTCAGCCGCTATTTCATCTACAAGATTCAGCAGCTTCGCACGATAAGAAATCTGAGTTTTATGGTTCCTTCCCGGGAAGTTTGATGACTTCGGCTCCTGTTCTTTGCCCTCAGACAGATCCCCTGATGCCCCATAAGTATTGGCTCATGCTGCCACCTGCACCCATTTTCCTGGCTCTCCTCCATCCTTACATCTTGGTCTAAATGCTTAATACTCCTCCGTCGTATGTCGTCCTCCTCGACCGCTCTGTCATGGTCCTCTCCCGGTGATGTCCCAGGATCGATCGGAATCTGTGTGTGTACCTCGTTTCTCTCACCTCTCATCTCACCTCTCTCACCTTCCAATACCGTTTCTACCGGCTCCAAGATCAAATCTCAACCCTTGATTCCATTAAATGGGGAATTATTAAAACAGCAAATTCCTCTCCATTTCAGCCCCATTTTTCACGACAGCTCCAGCAGGAAAAAGAGAAGCACAAGACGCCATTGAAGCTAGAAGGAAGAGGAGAAAATTGAAGAGAAACTTATGGTAAGTAAGTGAGCTGCATGAAATTATATACCAATCTCTTCCTCGCAACTTCCTCTTTCACTTCCATGGTTTAGAAATCTGATTTAGCCTCTCTTTCTCAAGTTTCCTAACCTAGGGTTCTTGAGAGAAAAGTGAGGAAGAGAGGGATTTAAGGTCATTTATTGGTTGCAAAAGCTTCCTCTTGATGAAAGAAGCATATTGATGTTGTTGTTGTGATTGTTGGTGGTTGTTTTGATGATTTTTGTAAATTTGGAAAACATGAAGAATTAGGGGAGGTGCTTCCCAATTTTCCTCTTGACATAGGAGAGCTAGAATTAAGCTTTATCATGCATGAATGAGAGTTTGGAAGCATAAGAATATGATGATAGAAGTATTGGAAGTTGAAAAGTCATATTGTTGGTTATTTGGGTATGTGTCTCGGCCTGACTGGAATCTGATGAAAATGAATTCTTTTGATGATTTTGATGCTTCCAATGGTTTCATAAGGAAAAATTGTGTAGGTATACAAGTGTTCATGATTTTTAGATGCTTGTATAGGAATTTGGAATTTTTGGAAGTTAAAGAGTAAGGGCTGTGAAATTCGTTTTCTGGAGGCAGTGTAATTGTAACGTGATTTTGTGTCCTCAAATGTTGTCCAATGACCATGAAATTTCCAGAATTAAAGTAGACTTATCAAGATTCAATTTGATAGGTCATATGGGTTAATTGGACTTGTGTACTAGGAGATATGAATTTTTGAAATTGTGTCTTGTTTCTGGAATGAAATCTGGAACAGTTTGTATTTGATGAAATTCTGGGAATGATATGACTGTGATGGCCAGAATTGAGTATTTTATATGAAACTATAGTGAAAGAGATTCACATAGGAATTTGAACCACCCCAATTGGATGTCTATAGAATTAATTATGATTTTTCAAAGTTTAGTCAACATGCTGACAGCTTTTGGTTACCATGCGAATTTGAGAAAGAAAGTGACCCAATAATTGTAAGAACTCCAAGGGAGAA
>JANTPZ010136266.1:0-16834 GCA_025593235.1 Vachellia pachyceras
TCACTTGTTCTGAATGTCAAGAGGCCACTTTTAGAACGTATTGCCCGATGTACTGGTGCACAAATCATCCCTTCAATTGATCATATGAACCCCCAAAAACTGGGAACCTGTGAAACATTTCATGTGGACAAATATTTTGAGGAGCACGGCAGTGCTGGGCACGGTGGGAAGAAATTGACAAAGACACTGATGTTCTTTGAGGGTTGCCCAAGGCCTTTGGGTTGCACTGTAAGTCCTATAAACTTGCATGTTTTGGAACTTCAAAAGCAGTGTCATTAGGTATGCATGTTTGTGGTCTGAGGTCTTTAGACTTTCCATGGGTCTGCAGGAGGGCTTTTATCTTCAATTCAGTTCTTCCATTCTAGTGAATTGTCTTGTCACTTGAAATTGCAATATGTGTGTTTGCTATAATTTCTATTTTATATTCCCACTTCCAATTCAACATCATCAGTTTCAAAAAAAAAAATCATTTGTAAACAGATTTGAAATTGATCTATTGCTTTACCCTTTTTTTTAAAAAGTCTTTTCATTATTTATCTATCTGTTTTATTTTTCAAGATCTTGCTTAAGGGTGCCAATGGAGATGTGTTGAAGAAGGTAAAACATGTGGTACAATATGGAGTTTTTGCAGCCTATCACCTGGCTCTGGAAACATCGTTTCTGGCTGATGAAGGTGCTTCACTTCCAGAACTTCCCTTGAGATCTCCCATTACTGTTGCACTACCTGATAAACCATCTAGTGTTGAGAGGTCTATCTCCACTGTTTCTGGATTTTCAGTTGTGGGTGCTCAAGAGCATCAATTAACTGAACCTATTAAAGAATTGCTAAAATCTAATGATGGCCACAAGAAAGAAAGAAACTCATCTTGTTGCATTGACTCCATCGATGAATCAGTCGTTGGTAGCTTGAGCCACATGCAAGCACTCTCTGGAGATGCCATTCCATTCGGACAGGATACATCATCTTCCCATAACAAAAATTTCCTCCCGAATAATGATTATGAGGAGGACGATAAAAAAAGTCCTAAGGAATTTTCTCAATGCACACGAGATGTGCGAAGGCAGTCTGTGTTGAATAATGATCTCATTTCTGATTCTTTCTACACCTTGGAGCCTTCAGGACAAGTTGGTAGTACCAGTGACACTGTGTTGTCTGCAACTCATCGAGAATGCCTTCAGCCACATTATGTAAAACACGATCATAATATTCAGGATGACATCATAAATTCAAAAAAAGATTTTTCACCTTCAACTTCAGATCATCAAAGTATTTTGGTTTTCTTATCAACACGATGTGTCTGGAAAGGAACTGTTTGTGAAAGATCCCACCTTGTACGAATTAAATATTATGGAAGTTCTGATAAGCCCTTGGGACGATTTTTGCAAGATCAACTATTTGATCAGGTACTTATTGTTCCCTCGATAATTGTGGTTTTATTTAGTTGATTTTATCCCCAATGGCAATTCCATGAACTCTAAACTCAAACAAGATTGACTTTTCCTCGCTAGAGTTACCGCTGCCACTCATGTGAGATGCCATCAGAAGCTCATGTTCATTGTTACACTCACCGGCAAGGGAGTCTCACAATTTCTGTTAAGAAGTTGCCTAAGGTTTTACCAGGGGAACGAGAAGGTAAAATCTGGATGTGGCACCGGTGCCTGAAGTGTCCTCGTGTAAATGGTTTTCCTCCAGCCACTCGGAGAATAGTAATGTCTGATGCTGCCTGGGGCCTATCTTTTGGTAAATTTTTGGAGCTAAGCTTTTCAAATCATGCAGCGGCTAGCAGGGTTGCAAGTTGTGGCCATTCTCTCCACAGAGACTGTTTACGATTCTATGGGTATGCTTTTGTCCTCCTGTATTGAATTTATAGTGAACATGTAATAGGGAAGACCATTATGAAATAAAGGTAGACTGAACATGGCATGAAAATAGCACTGGTGCTTTTGTCTGATTGGCTATCTCTATTTCTGTTACAAAGAAGGAATTTATTTGTCTGACAAGTCCAGATACATGATAAAGCTTGATTTGATAATCACACCATTTGACCTACTACTTCCACGCATATATAAATTGTGTGATACCTGGAACTAAAAACAGTTCAGATTATTTTTTTTTCTCACAGTTCAGTTGACCTACTAACTTCCATGCTGATGTTTAAGATTTTATACTGTGCATACAAAAGTGCTAATATCTTTACACACTCCCCTTTTGAACAACATTTGTGCAATGATGCGATGCTGTGAAGGTGGAAACAAACAGCATTGAAGTAAATTAGTAGTGATGCCATAAAGTAAGATGATAGTAGAGGATAATACTCAACAGTTGAATTCATACTTAATAATTTTCTATCTCTTCCAATGTGTGCTAGCCAAGAAAAAGGCTGTCGTGTTATTATAATAATTATTTTTTACATGCAGTTTTGGGGAGATGGTTGCCTGTTTCCACTATGCTTCAATTGACCTTCATTCTGTTTATCTTCCACCACCTAAACTTGAATTCAACTATGATAATCAGGATTGGCTGCGGAAAGAAGAAGAAGAGGTTTTTAACTGATCTTAGTTGAGATATACTGTTCAGTTTTGAGTGCTGTAGTATTTACATGAATATGGATCTTATCGACCAGGTGCACAACAGGGCTAGCGTGCTCTTTGCTGAAGTTGGCAAAGCTCTAAATCAAATGTCAGATAAGTTTGCAGGTCTTTTGCTGCAGGAGGGAGGAAATAAAGCATCTGATTTTAGGAACCTAATTTCTGAACTTGAATGGATGCTGCAGAAAGAGAAAGAAGAATTTGGGGTAGTTTACTTGGAATTGATTTCTCCCTCTAATTCCTCTCTTCTCAGCTTTCCCCTTTTAAGAAACAGTGAAAGCACAATGTGCCCATGTAATGAGTATAAATGAATCTCAATCACATTTCAGCCCCCTCTTGAAAATTTGGTTCTCTACTCACTTGCCAGGATAATGGATAATAATATTAGGGTCGCTTTAATTTTTGCTGTTTGACTTTGCTTCATGTGGTAGTACATTATTTTTTGGTTTATGTGTAGGAATTGCTACGAAAGTTGCTGAATAGAGAGGTCAAATTTGGCTGTGCTGGGGTTGATATTCTAGAACTCAATAAATTGCGCAGGCAGATCATGAGTCATTCTCATGTCTGGGACCAACGCCTGATATATGCCTCCAATCAAAGTAAAATTATTCTTAAAGAAGAATCAAGGAATTTGCTTCCAAATGTCAAGGAGAAGCCAATTGACTCCAGGGGGAAGGTTGGTGAGGTAAATGTGACCTCCAGGCCAGGAAGAAGCCATGGCAGTTGTGATTCCTTTCCTTTGGAAGCAAATCCTGATGGAAGTCTTACTCAAGGAAGCACTGGCCTTAGCCAACCTGGCGAAGTATACAAATGTGAGGACAAGGATATAAACACAAGTCATGGAAAGGTTGACCTTTCTCTTTCTGATGGTGCAAATACATGTGATAAATATGAATCTCTAGAGCTTGAAGGAGCTGTTCGAGGGGCTCAGTCAGAGGGGGATTCTCCTAATATGGCTAATTTATCGGATACCCTTGATGCAGCCTGGACTGGTGAAAGTCACCCGACAAATTTGACATTAAAAGAAAATAACTTTGGGTCTCCAAATTCATCTGTAACAGATCCTCCACCTCTGGGAGATTTAGTTGCAGCAAAATCAAATTTTGATAGTTGTGGTAATATGGGTGTGGATGAGACGGGAAGTAAGCATGACTCTAAATTGCTTCTCAAAGGCCTTGATACAAGATGGAGTGGGATGCCTTTTCCAAACATATTTAGCTCATTCAATAAAACTACTTCCTTGAATACTCAAAAATTTGGTGAGTACAACCCTGTCTACATTTTATCATTTCGAGAATTTGAGCGCCAGACTGGTGCCAGACTGCTTCTGCCTACTGGTATTAATGATGTCATAGTGCCTGTATACGATGATGAGCCCACTAGTGCAATAGCATATGCGCTTATGTCATCAGATTATCATGTGCAGATGGTAGAATCTGAAAGGGCTAAAGACAGTGGAGATTGTTCAGTTTCATTCCCACTTTTTGATTCCACGAGTCTACTTTCTCTTAGCTCCTTTGATGAGACAATTACTAATACATACAGAAGTTTTGGTTCTTCTGATGAGAGCATCTCTTCGTCCTCTGTTTCTCGAAGTTCTCAGGCTGGGGATCCACACTTGGACACAAAGGATTTGCATGCAAGGGTTTCTTTTACAGATGATAGCTCCCTCGGAAAGGTCAAGTATACTGTGACTTGCTACTTTGCAAAGAGATTTGAAGCTCTTAGAAGGATTTGTTGTCCTTCAGAGTTAGATTTTGTGCGATCTCTTAGTCGTTGTAAGAAGTGGGGGGCCCAGGGAGGAAAGAGCAATGTTTTCTTTGCTAAAACTTTGGACGATAGATTTATAATCAAACAAGTTACAAAGACAGAGCTTGAATCATTCATCAAGTTTGCACCAGCGTATTTTAAATATTTGTCCGAATCAATCAGCTCAGGAAGCCCTACATGTCTAGCTAAGATCTTGGGCATTTATCAGGTACTTAACGTAAATTCCAAAAGACCCATTTTTTGTCTGTCACATTCCTAGTGATGGAATGCCTGTTTAAGTGATGACCTGCCTCCACTTTCTCTTGCCAATAAGCTTAGATGTTATATTACCTATTTGGGATCAAAGGTTGGACTTGGGCCCCTCTTCCTCTGTTAATGCAATGATAAACACTACCGATACGCGCGTCTCTATATCCGTGCATGTTTGTGTGTATAATATGCTGACATATCAGTTATCAAATAACAATATCTTGCTTATGAATAACCACTTCATTTTCCTGGTGCAACCTATGACATTTTCGTTCTCACTGTGACTAAAAATTTGAAGGTGTCGTCAAAGCACCTCAGAGGAGGGAAGGAAACAAAGATGGACGTGTTGGTAATGGAAAATCTTCTCTTTAGGCGTAACATCAGACTGCTCTATGATCTCAAAGGATCATCTCGATCACGTTATAACCCAGATACAACTGGGAGCAATAAAGTTCTCCTGGATCAGAATCTCATTGAAGCAATGCCTACTTCTCCAATATTTGTCGGGAACAAGGCAAAGCGATTGCTTGAGAGGGCTGTGTGGAATGATACTTCATTTCTTGCTGTGAGTTGAATCTTACTGCGCTTCTTGATTCCATACGTAATTTGCTCATGTTTTATGTTTTCATTTCTTGTTGAGATAACATCGTTAATTTTGGTCCAGTCGATTTATGTGATGGACTATTCGTTGCTGGTTGGTGTGGATGAGGAAAAACATGAGCTGGTTTTGGGAATAATTGATTTTATGAGGCAATATACATGGGATAAGCACCTTGAAACTTGGGTGAAGACATCTGGCATTCTTGGTGGGCCCAAGAACACTGCTCCAACCGTAATATCACCTCAACAGTACAAGAAACGGTTCAGGAAAGCTATGAGTGCATATTTTCTTATGGTGCCTGATCAGTGGTCTCCTCCAGTGTTACACCCTAGTGGCTCCCAATCTGACATCTGCGATGAACATTCATGATACTGTATTTCTTCTCTTATACCTCACTGTATTTGTTGTCTCAATTTTTGCTTCTTTTTCCCTAGTTTGCAAGGGCTCCTCCAGCTCCAATTCCCGGAGATCCTTTTATTAGAAAGGGAATGGAAGACGTTATCCCTTGAAATGGTAAATGTACAGCCTATCATTTGTAAAATTTTTTCCTTGTCGGTTGTAAAATAATGTATTTCATCTTTTCCAATGTGGTAATTTCCCTTCTCTTGGTCTTGGAACGCTTTTGCCTCAGCCCTCGCGCATAATTCATCAAAATACATTTCGATTATTCGAAAGACCCGAGTTCTGGATCCAAACCTAATACGATACTGTGAGAATGACATTTAGCATATAGTTTCTATTTAGGGTTTTGATAACTATGAATAATGGAGGTAGGTTTATATTTCCCGTGGTTACTCCTATTTGTCAAGAGCACATTGATTATTTTTATTGAGTGAACTCATAGAGACAAGAATTATTTTGGGAAAGCATTTGAAGATATATTAATATAGGCGAATTAATTGGATGAAGGAAAAGGGCGGGTGGAAGAGAAACATAGGTGCCTGGTTCTGGGGAGCATCAATAGTGAGTTGGCTGATGCATTGTTTGAGATGTTTCGTGGGCTTGCTTGCAAACTCGTTCATTAGTATGATCATGACAAACCAGGGATTGTGTGTGTTGATGAAGAGATATTTCAAATTGGCTTCCGTAAGTTTGCCTCTATTAGTAATTTAGTCCTTGAAGTTTAATCTTTTATCAATCACATCTAAAAAATTTCATAATCATCTATAAAATTTTATGGTTTGAAAATATATTAGTTCTTGTTGGAGGCAAACGCAATGGTCCTTCGAAAATACTGCTCTTGACGGAGAGTTGTTTATGGTCTTGGGATTGTGATCACATCTCTCAACCCAATTACTTTTCCAATGCATCTGATAGCCTGGAAATGGAAAGAGGCGTTGTAGGTTTTCCAATTCAAGTGAAATGGCTAGTGTTTCCCGCCAACTTTAAAATCCTTCTCCCCTCTTGCGACGGACTCTGATTCTACTCCTCCAAAATAGTGTGATTGATGTGTGATGCACGCCTCCAACGTCTAAAATCATCCTCATCGAACCACAGCCACAAAGAAGTCATCATGCAACTAACAATTTACGCCCCATTTGGTAGCGTGGAAACAAGAGGCTGGAACTGGAATTGAGGTGAGAATTCAAAATATGGTTGTTTGGTATGTAAGAAGTGGAACCCAGTTCCATCAAAAATGATGGAACCCGGTTCCATCCCTCCCCCCATGGAACTGATCCCAGTTCCATGGAACCCAATTTTTGTTCCAGCCCTACCCTCGGCGATGATCATCTTGGCTCCAGACCATTGTTCTAGCCTTCCCCCCTCGGCGATGAACCTCTTCTTCTCCGGTGATGAAGGCGGTAGCGAAGGTGACGGAGGATGGCGATGAACCTCTTCTTCTCCCCTTCACTTCAACCACCATCTAGGAGCCTTCAACCTTCACTGTCCCTCCATCCCACGCCATCTCCCTGGTGAAAAACCCACGACGCTGTCTCCACACCTCCGCCACCTTCAACGACGCCTTCGTCCAATTCTGATGCCTTCGACAACAGCTCCGCCGCCTTCATCCGATTATGATGCTTTCGACGATGCCTCCGTCGCCTTCAACGATAGCACCTGCTCGCTAGGGAAAACATGAGTTGTGGTTGAGTCCGGATCCTCCGGTGAAAACACAATGCCGTCTCCCTTTTCTTCTGTTTATACTGATTGTTTATTTTTTTTGTGAATATACTGATTGTTTGTTTGTTGAATTGAAATTTGTGCAAAAATGGAGGATTATTGATGTTTTTGTGGTGGCCAGCTGTGCTTCTCCTCTGGTTTAGTTTCAGTTTGGGTGATGTGCTGTGCTTGTGGATGCCTGTGCTGGGACGGTGGAAGTTTTTTCGCCAACGGCTGTTGCGGGGAGTGGAAGAATTTTTTCAATCTCCACAGTGCGATCTTTGGCTTCTCCGTCGAGGGGAGGGATTTTTTTTTGGGAAGGAGGGATTTTTTTGAGGGCATATTAGTCTTTTCAATTATAAATATAAATATTAAATTAAAATAATACCCCACTTCTTTCAACCTACCAAACATAAGTTTAATCTCACTCCCATTTCCAATTCTAATTTCATTAAAATCAGTTCCGCATACCAAACGGGACATTAGGATGTCCGTAAAAACTTGCTTTCCCCTTCATTCTCAAGGGTTGAGAAAGTAACGAGGTGAACCCGACAAAGAGGAAGTTAATACCGGAAGCGACGGTTGCGTCTCCGGTCCACCTCTGTTGCTCAGTTCGTTGGCGCCGTGCTGCTCTTTGTGGAGTGGTCAGCCTGTTGCCAATTGGATCTTCTCTGTTATGAATCGAAAATTTGGGTGGAAGATATGGTATTCACTGCTTTCACTTGCTTGCAGGTTCATATCTTTCAGTTTCTCTTCTTTTCTGAAATCTATCCTTCTGATGATCGTTAGTTACCCTTGATTACTTTGCTGCTTCGCTCACTTCTTCGTCAATTTTCTAAGATCAGGAAACCCACGATCAAGAAAAGAAGAGTGGTTCATGTTCGGGCATCTAACACAGCAGAAATTCATCAACCATACAGTTCCCATCATGTGTTTGAAATTGCACTATGTCAACAAGATAAACCTTTTTGGCTCAAACAATTTTATCATTTTGTTGATCTGTTTCTTTTGAAAGATGATCTCTGTCTTCCCTCAAATTTTAGCGTCTCCCCTTGGAGAACAAATTGTAAACCACGATGATTTTATCTTGGTTTATGTGCACTGATGGGGAAAATGAATTCCCAAACAAGCACTTGATTGTTTATTTTGAATGATGATCTCTCTCTTTCCTCAGCGTAGAACAAATTGTAGTTTTGTATTGTAATATTTTTATCGTGAATATTCATATGAAAAAAGGGGTTGAGAAAGTAATTTTAATGAAAATTAACAGCCCAGAATGGGTGTGGCGATTTGGTGAATTCTGTGTCACGAAACATAAAGTCATGAGAGGGCCCATGCTTTCCAACGGTGGGTGACGCTGATGCATCATACCATGCAATACTTTTCGCCTCTACTAATTATTATTATTATGGCCATTTCTACGTTGTTGTTTATGGTGGGTGGCCCTCATACTCCATTCCTTTCCCTTCAAACGCATATTCTCCTCTTGTTTACTTCTAGGCCCCCAGCAGGCCTCCCTCTGCTCAACATTCAAAATTTATATTTAAAAACAGAAACTAAGGCCTATTTATTTTGAAATCTCTTCTTATTTTGACCTAAATATTTTCATATCAAACACTGCAACGTTTAACATATTATGCACCGTCCGTCTAGGCGCAAAGGTCAAACTGTCCAAGACACGATTATAATACCCCGGTAAAGATCCAAAAGAGACTTTTTGGTATTGGACACTTCCAGAATCCAAGACACGATGTGCTTTCCAAAATCCAAATGGAGTACCTTCTTCAATTGTGTGAACCGGATCCAATGTTTTCCTTTTACCATAGAAGCTAAGGCGGAATGTAGAATGGCCTCATTGTTACGTTGGTATAAATCAAGATAAAATTCTTTTTATATATTTATCTTATAAATTATAAACCATATTTTGAAAAAGTAGATCTACTAGTACAGCTTTTGTAAACACCAACACCACTCTTCTTTTTAGCATGTGGATGTGGCACTCTCTTCTACTACGCCATCCAAACACTACACGGTTCTCATTGCATCCTTCCCTCTTTTTCTTGTCATCGATGCCATTTTCCCCCTTATATCATGAAACTTATTCTCTTTAGTTCAAATACATCTTAATCTTTTGATTTTCTAGTAACAAGCGAAAGACAAAACACCTACCCTAAATTACAAATATTATACATAGTGGGTCTAAGGTTTAATTTTGTCTCGGAAGTTTTCATTCGGAGCCATGGGTATTCATAAGCTTTTTTAAGCTAAATTTCACACCGGAAGTATCTAAAACAGACCAATACTGCCCTACTCAAAAGGTTGGTTGACGGTTAACTGTTGGAGTATTTTTCAAAAATGAAAGGATTTAATTTTTTAAAGGAAGAGATGTGATTTTTTATAAAGTTGTGTTCTTATGAATTAATTAATTTCTTTGAAGGGGTGTGTAGGGGTTGTAATTCTAAAGTCATGTATCCCTACATACTATAAAGGTACAACTCTTCATGGAAAAGTCATTATGGTTGTGACTTTTTGAAGTGGTATGGTTGTGATCTTTAATTGAAGAGACATTATCTCCAAAAAGGTACCACTTCAAGGCATCTCTCCATACTCTATAAATACCCTCCCCTTCTCTCAATTTGGAGATACAATTCTGCATACAATTCTACACAATTTTCCTCACAACAAGATCAAACTCATTGTTTTTTTCTTTGAGTGCACACTTAGATAAAGACAAATTATCACTTTGTAAAAGCCTTTATTATCTTGGCTTGAGTGTTGGGAGTGCAATCCATACTCAAGGGTCTCTATTGTATCCTGCAGGAAATTCACCGGCTAACCCAACTTGCATCCTATAATATAGGAATAGGTGGGGGGTGAATTAAGCCTAAAGAAAAGTGTTGCCCACGCCTTGAAGACATTGTACACAACTTTCCTTTTCATCTCTTTCATCTCTTCTTGTACTCTTCAAAAACCCATCCCTACCAATATCGCCAACATTATCTACACTCAAAATGCTACCTCATCTTTATTTTAACCAATAATTGTACTACAACTCAACAAATGCAATCTCTTCTCTCTCTCGTCACCCCCAGGGTTTAGGGATGAACTTTGGGGGTGCTTCTGTGTAAGGCCCTGAATGGCTGAATATGTGATTTCCACTATGTAGGTAAGATGATGGACCATCAAATTTTCCCATGAAGATAGATTATGTCTTAAACCAATCCCTCTCAGCAGAAGAACATTTGGTGGAGGATCAAAATGGTGTAGTCGTCTTCGTCATTGGGGGTAAGATCGCCATTGTCGACCCTAGATTTTCTTCATCTTCTCACTTGTCTGATGCTTATCCTTAAAGGAATCTTTGAATATTCCTCTTTAATTTTCTTATTGGGTCTCTGTATTTATTGTTATTAGATCTGTGAAACAGAATTCATATTTGTTTTTATGAATCTGATGGTTTTTGCTGTATGGTTCTTGGCAATTTGAATCATCAAAGTTTAATGAAATAGGATTGATTAGAATTAAATTACTAGATCTTGAGCTTTATCTCCTAGCTATAGCAACAAAATTGTCTTCTTCCATGTCTCCATTCCAATGATAACTTGAACTTTGTTTTTATTTATTGGCTCTTCATCTGGAAAGCAAAGTAATTACAGGGATTCACTCATCACAAATATAATATTTATATAAGCCTGTGAATATATATATACTCCCCAACAGAAGATACCTTCCATGGATTTCACGAAAATGAAAGGGATATGTTGAGGCTCTTTGAATGGTTGTTAAAGCTTTGCGCTGTAATTTCCATCGATGCTTTATATTGATTTCCTTCTTGATAATTGGCATCAATTATTGAAGGTGGAGGAGCGAGATAGGTAGGAGAGATAAGGTTGGAAGTGGATACAGCCGCTGCCGACTGTAAGTGAGATGGTGAAACGGAGAGGAAAGCAGGGGATGAACGTTCATGTGTTGGGTGTTTTTGGGTTGGGGGGATTTGCAAGAGTGTTACTACGTCAGCTTCTCACAGTGCATTTTTATGGTAGAGAATTTAGATTAAAAAATTAAGAAACTGAAGATGATGCACTAAAGCCTTGATCACTCAAGAGATATACTTTCATCTCCACAAGGAAGCAACGCAAATATATGATTACGGCGGTGCAATGATATATGATTGGCCCCAAATAAATAATACACACACACATACACGTAACATAATTATTAGTGTGAATGTGGGAACGTACAGTGGCGGAGCCACCCTTAGGGTGCGCAATTGCCCCCACTGGATTTTTTTGTATGTATGTAAATTACTATTAGATTTTTATTATGCACCCACTGAATGTTAAAATTTGAACCCACTCAAATTATCTGTATTTGTAAGTCTGTTGTCATTTACTTGAAAATAAAAAATTACCCCCACTGTCACAGGGTTCTGGCTCCGCCACTGGGAACGTAGGAATATAAGGCACAATAATGCACTTGAAGAAACTACAGGAAATTGCATGGCTTATTCAAGCCCCTAATCCGGCGGTGTAGGCGACCCCTGTTGAAGGTAACCAAAGATTGCCCTCAATAAACTGAGACACCGTGAAGTTAGTAGCCTGTGTCGAATCATTCAACGCTCTGTACCCTCCCCATTTGACTCTCTTCTCCAGTGCCGCTCCACCGCCGGAGTTCTGGTACTCGGCGTAGTACAGAGTGTCCAACGCGAAGTCACCGTTCCACTCCAGCCACCTCACTCATGTACGATTGCATGAACATCGTTCTTGAGTAGCTCTTCCACGGTCTTCCCAGGTACGTATGGGTGGAGTTCATGGAGAAAACCAGGTCAAAATCTGCGGACACGTTGCAGAACTGGAATGAGAAACCTGAGGGCTCGTTAGGGTCTTTCCATCCCTTACCCGTGATGGTGTTCTTCTGACTTGGCACATAGTGTGGGTGTAGAGGCTGTCCTGGTATCCATAGATGCCACATCGGTAGTAGACGGAGAGGTCGGAGTCGGATCTCAGTGCCACTGCCTGGTGCTTCTCGGCGCCCACTGTGTTCCTGAAGGCCATGTCTCGTGCTATGAACCCTCTTTCACTGACCGCTGCACATGCCAGAATAGGAAGTAGGTCACACACATTGGTTTTTAATTGCCCCCACATACATGCTCATTTATTTTTGTCTGCGTGTTCAGTAATCCATCAGGTCCCATTATATTTACAGTTGAAATTGCTTTATTTGCTCCATTCTTTTATGAGCTTCTTGTCACGGTCCGTCATTTTCCGTGAGGTTTCGAGGCTCCGGAATGACCCAGAACTCTCTAGAGGACTCCCGGACAACCTTGAGAGTGCTAGAGAATGCCAGGATATTCTAGAGAAGTCTACACATCTCTAGCCTCATTATTTTAATATTTGCTACTAGATATTTCCATGTAAATATCTTAGATATTTGTTGAGATATTTCTAGAGAATGAATTGTAACCGTAAGATTGATTCGATCCCAACCGTCCATTAAGGAGGTGGGAATAGTAAGGAGGTGGAAGTTTGGTATAAATACCTCACCCCTTCTCATTTGTAAACCATCCAAGAGTTCTCTCAAATACTAATACGATTCTCGCATTCTCCAAGTTCTCAAGTTCTTCCTTGCCAAAGCTTTCTCTTCTCCTCAAGTTAGCCAAGCATCCTCCTTTCATCTAAGTTAGGCTTACTTAGCAACATCCAGCGAAGGTTGTTAAGTGCCGCGCAGGTTGAAAGACTAGCCCCGTGACAGTTGGTATCAGAGCCAGGTTCGTCAAAACTCCCAGGTTCCTCACAAGTCCTAGGTTCTAACCTTTGTGATTGAAGGAAGGTATTGCGTAATGGCAACCGAGGAAGGAAATGTTGTTGGCGTGGAAGTGTTTGAGCAAGCTCGTGTACAAGAGGAGCAAGCTCATCCCAAGTCCAAGCGAGGCCGGAGCAAGGCACCCGCAGGTGAGTCCCTTGAACCCTGTGTTACTAGCTTAGAAACTAACATTGAGGAAGTGAGAAATACGATTGGGGGACTCAACGATCAACTCAGCAATCTCATCCAGGAGAATGCTGAGATACTGCACGCTGCCAAGGCCATGATTGCAGAACTTGGCTGTAGTTTGGGGGAAGACATTCGTTCCCTTACCCAGGATCTAGCCGATCTCCGCAAGTATGTCCGGGATGAGGTGCGAGATCTACACTCTGAAATGGATGAGATCCGTCATGAATGTGAATCTCATCGCCGTGTAAACAACCCTATTAGTGGTAGCACGTCGAATGCCACTTCTCAGGGTCTGAAAGTGCCGAAGCCGACAATGTATAATGGGGCTCGTAGTGCCACAGTTGTGGAGAACTTTCTCTTTGGCCTAGAGCAGTACTTCGAGGCCACTGGAGTTTCTAATGACTTGATCAGGATCAACTCTGCTTCAACTTTCCTTCGGGACACAGCCCAACTATGGTGGCGAAGAAAGCATGCCGAGAGAGAGAAGGGCATTTGCACTCTCAACACATGGGAGATGTTCAAGTCAGAACTCCGAAAGCACTTTGTTCCCCACAATGCTGAGACGGAGGCTAGAGGTAAGCTCCGTAGGTTGAGACAAACTGGTAGTATTCCTGACTACATCAAAGAGTTTACTACCGTCATGCTCGAGATCGAAGACCTGTCTGACAAGGATGCTCTTTTCTACTTCATGGATGGACTCAAAGACTGGGCTAGAGTGGAGCTCGACAGGCGCAAGGTGCAAACTCTTGATGAGGCAATTGCGGCTGCTGAGTGCCTAATCGACTACTCTACCAAGGCGAAGAAGTCCAATCCTGGTAAAAGTGGGGGAGACAAAGGAGGACAGAAGAAGAACTTTGATCGTAAGGATGGTGGTAAGTCCTTTGGTTCAAAACAGGATAAGCCATTCCTAACCAAGCGTGATGCTTCAAAGCCTCCAAAGCCATGCTTCATATGCGATGGTCCACATTGGACTCGCGACTGTCCCAACCGGAAGGCTATGAATGCCTTGGTTGCTGAGATGCAGGAAAGGCAACACAAGGAGCAACAAATCGACCTTGGTTCCCTCCAACACTTGAATGCACTGTCTGGACTCTTTTCGCCACCCAAGAAAGAAGAAAATGGTCTACTTTATGCCGATCTTGTCATCAAAGGTAAAGCCACCTCTGCCATGCTCGATACAGGAGCATCTCATAATTTCATGGAGGTCCAAGAAGCGAAGAGATTGGGCATCCAACTGAACAAGGGAGAAGGCACCATCAAGGCGGTGAACTCCCCAGCAAAACAAGTCCTTGGGATCGCCAAGGATGTGAATGTGAAAATTGGGGACTGGCAAGGTACGTTAGACTTTACTATTGTCCCAATGGATGATTTTAAAGTTGTGTTGGGACTTGCTTTCTTCTGTAAAGCACATGCCTTCCCGATTCCTGAAGCCAAGTCTATGGTGGTCATCGACTCCACCATGATTCGAGTAATCCCCTTGAAGCGCTTGCAGTCCAACACTGTAATTTCTGCATTGCAATTCAAGAGGGGTCTCAAGAATTCAGAAGGATATGTTGCTACCATACGTTCATTGGTCGAAGAAGGGGATAGTACAACCCAACCACAAGAATCCTTGCCCCCTTGCATTCAAGAGGTGCTTCGAGAATACAAGCACGTCATGCCCGATGAGTTGCCCAAGAAACTACCTCCCAGAAGAGAGGTAGATCATCAGATCGAGTTGGAGCCTGGTGCCAAACCACCCGCATTGGCACCCTACCGCATGTCACCTCCAGAACTTGCTGAGCTAAGGAGACAGTTACAGGATCTCCTTGACTTAGGTTACATCCAACCATCCAAGGCCCCATATGGTGCTCCCGTCCTTTTCCAGAAAAAGAAGGATGGTTCACTTCGAATGTGTATTGACTACAGGGCCTTGAATAAAATCACAATCAAGAACAAGTACCCGATACCATTGATTGCTGACTTATTTGATCAGCTTGGGAAAGCTAGGTACTTCTCTAAACTTGATCTTCGATCCGGGTACTATCAAGTAAGTATTGCCGCAGGTGATGAGCCGAAGACAACCTGCGTTACCAGATACGGAGCATTCGAGTTCCTTGTCATGCCCTTTGGATTGATGAATGTGCCTGCAACATTTTGCACGCTCATGAACAAGTTGTTCCACCCATACTTGGACCAGTTCATGGTGATATACTTGGATGACATCGTGGTTTACAGCAATACCCTTGAAGAGCATGCTGAACACCTGAAGAAAGTCTTCCAGGTACTTTCTGATCATGAACTGTATGTTAAGTTGGAAAAATGCTCTTTTGCCAAACAAGAGGTGGACTTCTTGGGGCATAAGATCAAGGATGGAAAGCTCATGATGGACCCAACTAAGGTTCGAGCCATTCAAGAATGGTGACCTCCCACCAAGGTTCCAGAGTTAAGATCATTCCTTGGTCTGGTGAACTACTACAGGCGGTTCATAAAGGGTTATTCGACAATTGCCACTCCATTTACAGATTTACTCAAGAAGAACAAGTTTTGGCAATGGTCACAAGATTGCCAAGATGCTTTTGAAAAATTGAAGCAGATAGTCATGCAAGAGCCTGTTATGTCATTGCCTGACTACTGCAAGCCATTTGAGGTACACACTGATGCCTCAGATTTTGCAATAGGGGGTGTGTTAATGCAAGAAGGTTACCCTATTGCGTACGAGAGCCGCAAGCTGAATGATACCGAGAGGCGCTACACGGTGCAAGAGAAGGAGATGTCTGCTATAATCCATTGTCTGCGAGTCTGGCGACACTACTTCTTGGAAGTAAGTTTACTATAATGACAGACAATGTTGCTACGAGCTACTTCCAGACACAGAAGAAGCTCAGCCCAAAGCAAGCTCGTTGGCAAGACTTTCTTGCTGAGTTTGACTATCGACTGGAGTACAAGCCAGGCAAAGCAAATGTGGTAGCAGAGGCCTTAAGCAGAAAAGCCGAGTTAGCTACTCTCTCAGCTAGCATGCCTCAAAATAACTTCCTTGAATGAATCAAGGAAGGGATATCTCAAGACTCCATTGCAAGCAACTTAGTAAAGCTTGCTGCAGAAGGCAAGACTCGGAAATTTTGGGTGAATGATGGAATACTCTACACCACTGGGAACCGAGTTTATGTGCCAAAGTGGAGTAACCTTCGAATGGATGTCCTGAAAGAGTGCCACGATTCTAAGTGGGCCGGACATCCAGGCATGTCTCGAACGCTTGCCCTCGTACAGAATCATTTCTATTGGCCACATATGCAAGATGATGTTGAAGCATATGTGAGGACCTGCCTGGTATGCCAGCAAGATAAGGTTGAGCAACAACATCCTGCTGGTCTACTGGAACCCCTGCCGGTGGCTGAAAGACCATAGGAGAGTGTCTCCATGGACTTCATTGTTGCTCTCCCTAAGTCTGAAGGATGCAGGAGTATCATGGTGGTAGTCGACAGATTCAGTAAATATACCACCTTTATACCAGCCCCAGCAGATTGCAAAGCTGATGAAGCGGCACGCTTGTTTTTC